>VXAL01015580.1:95086-111864 GCA_013399475.1 Chauna torquata
TGAGTGTGTTTTGATTATTGAGTGGGGGGGGGGGGGGGTGGATTCAGGTATGGGCTGGTGGTGGGATGTGGTTGTCTTTTGATCCTTTTTCACAGTTCTGTAGCAAAAACTGTCATGACCCAACATGGGACACCTCTGATTTTCTGGAAGAGATGTCTCTCATCCCTTTCTCCACAGGGTCCAGCACCACCACTCCACCCTCACTGGGAAGGAGGGAAGGAGTAGCGCTTTCTGCAGGAGCCAGTTCTGTGTGAGTCCCTGAGTCCCTGTTGGAGTTACTGCAGTCGTGCCCAGTCAGATACTGAATTTTACTTTTAGAGCTCCTCCATGTTACTCTTTGTAACATGCTGTCTTGTATCACGGAAAATCGCAAAAATTATTTCTATAAATACTTTAGTCACAAGAGCCAAAAGGCTTTGTAAGAACTTACAAATATTTGTGACTTTCTAGCTGTAACAGTTGTATGCAGGTTTTTTTTGTTTTTTTGTTTTTTTTTGTAAGGACTTTCTAAGCTAACTTTTATTTAGGAACAACTTCTGTTAAAAGTCCTTATCTTACCTATGACAGTACCTCTCTATACTTAGAACAGGAAATAACGGTACTATCCTAATGTTTTATGGTAAGCATGGGTAAATGACAATTTCATTAGTACTAAAGATCATTTGTAACATACAACTGTTTTGGTTTTTTTTTTTTTAAGACCTTTTTAATATCATTGCAGTATTACGCTAAGTTTGGTGGGTTAAATTTGGGTCCTGTTTACATTGCTGCAGCCCTGTTGACTGCAATGTGCTCATTTATCAAGCTTTTATGCAATTTTCATATTCAACTGGATGGATATGGATACAGTTGACCAAAGTCTGTGCTGACTCAGACCCTTGCAACACTACCACAATTAATAGGTCTTGCAGGGACACATGCAGAGAGATTTGGGATCAATGTACTTTTGGTTAAACACAGAGGTTACATTGTTTGTAGCACAAGAAGCGATTAGTGGTCTGTAGCGAGACATAATACCTTCACCTCAAGTTTCAGGCATGCACGCTCTTTCCAACCTGTTTCAGGCTTATGTTTGTGACAGTTTTTTTTTTTCTTATCGTTGTTCAATTACAAAGAAATTTTAATTGAAACATGCTAATAAAACTGCATCTTCATGATTTTATATTTAAAATATAAGGTTCAATCTTGCCTTTTCTCTTCCCATTAAAGTTTTCTCTGAAATTAGCTCATTTTATCAAGCAGTCATCAGCTTTATAATCTTTTTTTATAACTATATATATGATTATTCCCATTTTTTTTCCATTGAAATCCTATAACGTCTAGACTAACAGGAGGAAATAACTATACTCTCAGACTATTACAAAAACCTAAATTGTACATCTACTTCACACTTTTTATATGCAGCAGGAGTTGTATTCATGCAGTGAACTCTCTTTCAGGTCCATTGTGGTTTACATTAAAATTCAAATTAAGGTCTTTGTGACATATCTTCCATAAAATTGTTGGTGTTTTATTTCTAATGTGTGAAAAATATTTGCCCAGCTGTGCCCCATAATGCTTTCTATCATCTGATCTTAAAAATAATTCAGTTAGAGATGAGGAACAGTCCGATCACATGTGGAAATACGGTCTGGCTTTCTTAATTTTTTCAGGTGGTGATCTGACTTTCAGGAGAAAGTGCAGAGGAATATCTTTCCGTAAAACTAAACTGCAGAGAAAGTTTCCATTTATTATTGTGACACCATGCTACTGCCCTGCAATGTCTGCGTTACAGCATTGTTTCCAACCAGTAAGGATGTGCCATTGTGTCATGCAGCTGTGGATACATGTACAAATACATCTGTTTCCCCAGTTCCTCTGGGGACAGTAATCTTTCCTTTGTTCGCTGCCCGAGTATATTGGCGTTTTTAAGGAACAACAAAACAAACAAAGAGGAAGGAGAGAGAGTTGGTCACTCTCTTCAATCTGTGCAGAGTCACAGGCAAATCTGTGAAGGGTACTACTGGCTTTTGAAAACGCCTTTTCTGTACGCGTGTTGTGCTCACTAGGGTACTTCTTTATATTGACACTTTTTTTGGTACATCTAATTTTAAATACAAGAGCTTTTTAAAGTCTGTGATACATTTATGTCCTTCTTTAATATTAAATAGAGTGGCCAGTGTCAGAAGTCCTGAGGACGTGGCTACTCAGTGGAACAGTACAGAAACTGGCTTCAGTGTCTTCTGGAATTATCTGATACTTAGTCAGTTTTCACAAGTAGTGTAAATAGTGCTTCAGTATGTTGCTGCAAAAAATGTGGAGATTTATACTTGAGGTTTTCTCAAAGACCAAGGATTTCTAATAGTAGTATCTGATCAGGCAGCAGTACACGTATAGGTCACTTACTTTTTCTAAAGTGTTTGAAATTTGATTTAATGTTTATTTTATTATTGCCCTCTTAAAACATTTTTGATTATGTCAAAAATGAGGAGTTAAATTTTTTGCTTAATATTGTCCTTTACGTACTTGCTTCCTAAATTAAGGCAACTTAATTCTCAACATAATGCTGCGCTATCTCCCTGAAGAACACTTAATTTGACTAGTGCCGATGAGTAGGTATTGCTTTCTGCTCTATACAGATGACACCGAATACTACAGGCAGCTTTCTCATTCCATGGTCTCTTTATGGATCACCTGTTGTGGTTAGCTGTTTTCACAGTTAGCACTAGATCACATTCTAACTAACCTGCTGCTGAACGCTTTAAATGCTTACAACTGCTCCAGAAGTTCTTCCTGTCTCTCCGCAGATCTGCTTCAGTATTCAGCAGTAGTACAGATGTCGGGCTGCTCGTGAATGCTCCCCCCAGCTGTCACTGCTTTGTATGTAAATCAGCCAGTCTTCATCTCAGGAATATCATAAGAATTTACTCTCTTTATTACTGTTCCAAAATCCATTTCTTTGTCACCTTTTATTCTATATAAGGCAGTTTTTTCTTTTTTTCTTTTTCTCTTTTTTTTTCTTTTTTTTCTTTTTCTTTTTCTTTGAATTCATGTTCTCCCGTAAGTAACCCATAATATTGCAGTTGGATATTTTTTCATTCCAAGAAAGAAAGACATTTCATCATCTTTCAGCATCAGTGTTTTCTTGCTTTTTAAATAGTTTTTCCAGTTAACTTTCAGGTCTCTTGCTGTAGTTGTTACGCTGCTCTTACGTCTGCAAGTAGCTAAACAAAAGACCCTTTGCTCACAATTGTCACTCTCCAGAGGTGAAGACTTTTGCTCCTGTTGCCAGTATCTCTGTGGAGTGCGCTCTTTTTCTTTGAGTTACTCTACCAGCTCTGCTCAAATCTTGACATAAGACAGATGCTGCAGACCCTGCACAATTACAAGAGCAGGAGTACTTCTTTACATCTTCTGGTTATATTCCCATGCAGAGATCAGTTATCATCTTTCTGAGAAACCTTAGTATTGTGCAAGTTAAATGCCTTAACTGACAGGACTGCTTGGAAAAAAGAGTGGAACAATGGATTTTTTTGGTTCTTCCTCTGTAGCAGCAAGTAGAACTCGTTGAGCTTGAGCAGAAAATAATTAAATAGTAACTGCCTTTTATAAAAGGGTGTAGGGGTGTCAGCATTGTTGTTTTTCTGAGATGCAAAGACTTTAGGATCCTTTTTCCAATCCAGTTCCCCTGTTCACCCCAACATTGTTTACAGTGCTTAACCACATACTCGTAACTTCAGCTTTTAAAGATGCAAGATGCTTCTTGATGCTGTATCCTGAATTCTTCGACAACAGCATCTTTTGTCTTTTCTACTGGACCATTATACGTGTCATTATCCACACATAGTTATATTAAAATGCTAGAATCTTCCAACAGTGTACTTGCAGTGAATGCAAGACTGGGGTGCTAAATAACCTACGTGAAGGTGACTTGCTCTGTTTGGTGTGCCAATGCTGTTTTTAATGCTTTGCACGCCCTACCAGCTTGCCTCATAAAATGAGAGGACACAGGTTGTAGACCTCAAAAGACTACACGTGTAAGACGGAGGACAGATTTGTCAGTTAATCCACAGAGAGTTACCAGTTACAGCAAATGAACTGTATTCCAAAGAAGCACTGTTGCAGTGGAGCAAGGGAACTGCTAGTTTGATGTTCGGTATTGCAATTGTTGCCACAGAACATTTTAATGCTGTTGTGGAAAGTTTTGTGATCTGATCAATATTTTACATGTATGTCTGTATTTTTATTATATTGTAATGGAAAAGGGTCTAGGGTTTGGGAGTCTTTTTAAAATAAGAATGAAGGCCCTGATTCTCATTTATACTGCTGTCCTTTGCATCCCATTAAAAGGATAAAGGGGCTGTAAATGGATGTCCATTGAGCTTACATCCTTTGGAGTATCCCATTATACTGAGAAAGGTATGGAAGGTCGTTAGTATAAATTGAAACTGTTACCAAAAGACTGATGTGTACAACCATCAGAAATCAATTTCATGATAACCCTATTTTGTGCATACTGGCCAGTAACATCTAGATTGTTCTTAGCTTAGAAACAGAGGTTGAAAAGAAATTCCTCCGGCTTGTTTTGTAACAGGTTTTAAGTATTCATTTATATTGGCTGTCCTTCTCCCAACCTTGTCTACAAAGAGAATGTGGTAAGAGGTTTGTACCTCAGGATAATGACCTGGCCAGAAATCTCGTGGAATTGTCAGTAATACTGTTTCTAAGCTTAGGTAGTTTTTCTTAAAATACTCCCTTGCTTTTGTCATTACTTGAACCCTTTCACTTGATTGCATAAAATGGGGTTGTGAGAATCTACTGAACTCCGTTCTTTTCTGACTTAATCCCCAACAGGGTGTGCAGTGTTGTGTGATGTTGCCACACTGGGGTAAGTTTTGAGAGACAAAGTTAAAAGCTGACATTTTCTGACTGCCCTAACCGTGGTGATACTCAGCAGTGAGACTGCTGGCAGTGCCCTGAGTGCCCTGTATGCTTGAGTCATGAAGAGCTTCCCTTGCTGCCAATGGAAGCTTTATGTAAGCATCAAGCGCTGCCCCCCATACCCTCCCAACACTGCAGTTAAGAAATGCTTCTCTTTCAAAAAGATTTGAGGAAAAAATCTTATGTTTTCATTCTTAAATTTCTGAAGTGCAGTGATACTGCAGAGCCTAATGAGAACAGATTTCATACTAACTTTGCGAATGCCAAACTGTAATCCATGCAACGCAAAAGGCAGTGTCTGAACTTCATGAGTCTCTTGTCCTCAAAATTAAAAATAACTGCAGGCAAGAAAAGCAAATGCGATATCCCAACTAAAAAAAAAAAATCCAGTTCTAACCAATACAAACACTTAGACATTTCAGTCTTTAACAATTAATTGTTCTAAGATAATTTGTTCAGTTTGGAAGAGACAGCTCTTCGTAATGTAACAGTATCATACCAGGTCATAAATGCCGTTCAAAATTTGCTATCATAAAAACATTAATTTTTAAGGACATGCTGTACTAAAATGCTATGGCTAATGAATTATTTCCTGCTTTAAAAAATTAAAAGATTAATAGTATGCCAAAAAAAAAAGTCAGTATTTTCTTTCTTTCCTTCTCTTTTTCTTCGTATCTCTTTCCTTGTTTATCTTTCCTTCTTTGGGATGCATTTGATATTTATTTTTCAACTTTGAGGTTTTGGATTATTTCCAGTTACCAATACTAAATACCTACTGTATTTAGATCTGAAACATAACTTTTTAAAAAAAAACAAAAGATGATGTACAGGGAGAAAAAAAATCGGAAAGAAAAAGCACTTCATTATGTCACAGTATTTACAGGAGAAAGTATGAAAATTACTTCTTTTCTCGAAAAATGTTTGGGGCCTGATTCTTTCCTAGTATAACTGAGCATAGCTTCATGAGATTGGTGGAGCTGTGATGAGTTACACTAGTTGAGAAACTGAACCTTAAAATCTTCTTTGCAGACAAGGGAACCCTTACCAGCAGTACTTGAAGACTTGTGAGTTGTGACTGCATGTTACTTGAAAGATCTAATTAAGCTATGTTTTTTGGTGCAAGCAGTTGTTGTACATGATTTCATGTTTATGTAGCAAGATGCATTGAAATGTTGATACTAGTATTGAAACATACATGTAAAAATTGTTGTTGTGGAAATTGTCTGTTCTGTTCTATTTTTCTTGTGTGTCTCATCTGTTTAGAACGTAAACTTTCATTTTTTTATTGTCCTAACTGAATAAGGCTAAATGAATACTGTAATTGAAAATATATTTTAAATCTTGTCATGAGTTTTTAAAAAGACTATTACAAATTGTATCATTCCTGATTACACAGAACTTTGTGGGTGGTTTTAAATAAATTTTATACTTCTATTTTGCACTTAGTCGTCTAATTTTTCTTTCCTGCATTTTTCACGTGAACCTTCTTGTAAATTGAGGGGAGAAAAAGTTGTTTTCCCAATACAAACCCAGACAAAGTCATACTGAAGTAACTAAAGATTGAAAATTTAGGCCAGGAGAGCCTATACCATACAACTTAGAGCAAAGCTAACCACCTGCTTCGTAATACAGAATATAATGTTACATACGTGTAGAACTTATTTACCATTTAAAACCATTACATGGCTTTACATTTTAGGGAAACAACAACAACAACAAAAATGGTTCTAAAACGAGAAATAGTCTAGTCTTGCAGCATTCCTGAGACTGTGGAGAACGTCAGCAAAGATGTGAAAATAGGAAGGAGTTACTCTAATAAAAATATTCTTTAGATCCTGTGTACTATGTTTATATTGCTTACCCTATAGTCAGTAAAACAAGTCATCTTGTTAGGAGCAAAAAAAAATTAGTAGTAAAAATATTTTCATTTTATGAACCATTACCCCTGCAGAAGTTCTGATGTTATCACTAGTAACAGTTATTAAATGTAGAAACGCATCTATGAATTAACTCAGTCTTATAAGACTACAGCGTGCTCATCAAAGTCTCTGGGGTTTCTGTACTGGAAAAGGACAGGCATAAATTACTCAGCTATCTTTTTCCTTCTGTTGCCAGTCTGCCTTTCCTTGCCAAGAAGACCAACCTGTCCCAGTCAGGGCCGTACAGCAAGAGAAGCCATCAGAAAAATCTGAACTTCATCTTCTGACTGAAAAAATAGTTTTTGAACACTTGTACAAACAGTGACTCGTTTTTCTGCCAGCCTTGTCTGGCAGAGGACGGTTATGGGAATCATTTTCTGTGGCTTTTAATTCCCATCCAGTGGAAAGAGTCCAGTTTTTATTTGCTTCATCTCAGAGGTTACATTTTTTCTCAAGACAAAACAAACCTTGGCTCTAGTCTGCTTTACTATGTATGTGACATTTTAGTGCAGAACAATACTAGGGAGAATTCCTGTTGTTTTAATCTGAAGAAAAGGATGACAACTCTAAATGTTCACATTTGCTTCTTTTCCTTCTCCAGTAAATGCAATAACAAAAACTGTAGTTAAAATAATCTTCCAGATAACTGGAATCTCCTAGAAGGGAGAAAAACGTTGCTATCCTCAGGCTACAGTAATTCCCTAGCAATATAAAATACATTACGTGATACGGTGCATCTCGTCGCTGGGAGCTGAATGTGGTAATCCAACAGGAAGGCCTTTGCCCTGCTATGTAATTTGCTGCTCTTTTAGAGAATAATCATTAATGGGGTTTTATAGCAACAGATCTCCCAGGTTGCCCTGGGCCTTCTCTGAATGGTCCTATCAAACCTTTCAAGCAGGACGCATTCCACAGTTTGATATTGGAGTCAGTAACCTATAGCACAGGTGTCTAAGCAAGTATGTGGGCTTTGAATGGCACTTAAAGACTTAGGAGCAGACCCAAGAACGTTGTTGTTGAGGGAGAGACATCGATGAGGAGCAACTTTCTCCAGCTACTTTTCAGGTAGTGCCAGCCAACTGTATCTTGCCTTGTCCAGGCATTGCCACTGCCCAATCTGTTCCCCGTCGGAGCTACCTCCAACTCATGGGAACAAAACCAAACTAGTTACCTGCCCTGGCATCCCTGAAAGGTTGCCAAACATTAATTAATCTTGTAGAGCTCAACAGCTGGAGGTGGTTTCAATGCTTTTGCCTATTTTAGATTTCTTACATAAATTATACAGGTAATAGAATATTGATACAGTATAGGTTGGTTTTAATTCTTAAGATGTTATGACCTCAAGTTACAACGACTATTGAAAACAGTATTAATTGCTGACAACAGTTTAAACTTAATGATAGCAATTTTTTTCTACTACTGTGGTTACACTGTTCTGCAGTACTCTAACACCAGTAAAGATCATAGAATGGCATGGCATTATATTGCGGTTTGATTGCTGCTAGATAATACTCATGTTGATTACTGTTGTTATATGCTATTATATACTATTAGTTTATATCTTCAAAAGGGGGTATTCATCAATATATAGAACTGTCTGGATTCTCTAGATCAAAATGAGCACCATATTCAAAAGTAATTTTAAAGCAAATGAGGTAGCGCTTCAATTAGTAGTGTTTTGGTTCAGGAAATAGCCTAGATAGTCTAAAATAAAATAATTACCAGGGATACATGTTTGTGTTTTTAATCTAAAACACACCGAAATAGTATTTAAAATGTGGAAATTTAAACCCAGCTATTTCAATAAGTATTGGATGGAGCATGATTCCTAAAATGGCCTCTAATTCCCTATCTAGTCTGTTTACTTCCAGATACTCTTTTGCTTTTATGATATACACCAGTTTTACAAAATTCTTATCAGCTGAATTCTTGAAAATGTCAATGTCTTTTTCCACAAGGCCAAAAATGACTCATAATCCCCACTATATCACATGTACATCTCCATTCATTCATAACAAAATTGGGTAGTGCTTCTCCCTTGTTTGCTCCTGAGTTAGTCTGGAATCGCTGTGGGAGACATCACAACTTAGCCTTACTTCTCAGCTCAGAACAGCAGAAGCTTTTCCTCCTGTGGCACAGCAAGTCAGCAGTTCAGGTTTTTGTCACCGCTTTGCTTTACACTTAGACTTCTGTTTTTGTATGGTGATGGCTTTGACTCCTTTCACTTGAAGAATCCCTTCAGGAAAATGAAGCATTAATCCTGTGCTTCACAAAGCAAGCACTTCTATGGTAGATTCTAACTCACTTCCACTATAGCAGAAAGCCTTGTAAGGATCAATCTGGGTCACAGCTGCTATGAATTTTAAAGGATGAGATCTGTTGGACTGTTGCAAATTACTTTGTTCTATGAGGGTAAGAGGCTGCAAGTGGCTCAGGTGTGCTACTGCTTCTCCGTACAGAGGGCAGGCACACTAGCAAGCCTTGCAAGTGCCAGAGGCTCTGGATCACCCCAAAGAGTACAGGCAAGTATTCCCTTTGTATGTAATTTCTACTGTCTGAGCAAATTGAGTACAAGCTAGTCTTTCTCCTTTGCTCTCTCACACTGAAGGAGGCACTACTTGGGGCTGCTACTGCACACAGAAGTTCTGAGGATGTTCCCTGTTTTTCCTGTAAGCTGCAGCCTGTGTGGTCCACAGCAAGTTAAATCTCTGAATCTCTACGCTGTGCCGTACTGAACTGGGAATTATGCCTGCCTGTGCTTCAGATCAGAGGCCTTTGGTCTGCTGTGGGAAGAGGCTAAAAATATTGCACGCAGTAGGGGAAGGAAAATCAGTTCTGAGCTCTCAAGCTCCTGCTTTTAAAGCAGTGGGGCTAAGATTTTAAAAGTGGTCAGATGTTTCTTCCCATCTGTCTTCTTTATTGCCTGTCTATACAATGGCTCTCTTCAATAGCTTGGTAACCACAAGATAATAACTAGTTACGTAAGAAATCCTTTCTCATATACGAAATCAAATCTGATACACCCAGAAAAACAAGTATTTCCTAAAAGTACTTACGAGTTTCCTAAAGCACTCAAATGCAAGTCAGCTTGGGTAAGAAGAAAAGAATCCTTAAAACCTATGCATAAAACCCTAGTGCTTATGCAGGGCAGCTGTGCCTGTGCTCCCTGGTCAACCTGAGTTACACCTCTTTTTCTTCCATTCATCATGAGGAATGATCCAAAAATTATAGCTCTCCCTAGATAGGAAGGCTCACATTAAACATTCATAATAATATTTTCTCTTTTAACCAAAATTAGGTAAGAAATATCCTGTACTTCCCTAAAATCTTTGTAAGACGCAGCTGAGTGCTTCTGATTGAAGTAAAATGATAACAAGTTAAACGTAAAACAAAAGTCATCAAATTTGAAATCAAGTCTGTCTGATTTTAGTTAAGAAATTACCTTACTCTTAAAATACACGGCTACGTTTTCTGAGATTTGCCCCTTTTGCAAGCATGTGTTTCTCTGAAATTTCAGCATTAACTATGATTATCCAAAACAGTTTTCATTAGTTTCCTTCTAATACATCTTTCCAATCTTAAGAATTTTTATTTATTTATTTATTGAAATTTTGACATGTCAAGTGGGACTATTCAGAAGAAAAATGTTTTATACTCGGTTAGGAAAAGATAGTTGCTTATATAAAATAATTGAGCAAGCATGGTTCAGCTGAATGAAAGCCGGTCTTTCACGGGATTGGCAGAAGAATAGCTGTAAACAACACAGACCTTGCAGGCCTCTGCGTAGGGATGTGAGTGCAGAACTGAAACAGAAATGTAGTAGTTACCCGGCTAGTGGTGAGTTGCCCCCTTAACAGGGCACCAAGATGGCATTTCAGCTACATGTCATCCAGCCACCACTGTCAATCTGCTCACTCCTCTCATTACCGCAGGACAACCTCTAAGTTATTAGCCAAAACGTGTTAAAGAGTTCCTTATTTTTCCAGAAACATGTCTCTTCTTGAGTCCAGTCTGTGTTCCAAGTTCTTTTAGCTGAAAATGTTATGTTTCGCTTTAGCTCGGTGTTTTTATGTAACCACAGAAGCTGTGGAAGGCTTTATGCCCTAACTGCAGCCACCAACCACAGTTCAAGTAACAGCAAGGCTGCATTTAACAGCGTGCACCTCTTCTGTGCTGCCACTACAATTGCCTTCACTAAAGCAGTTCTGTAAGAAAAGGCCTTTGTCGCTCCACCTGAAGAGCCCTCTCCTTTCCAGTGCAGCTGTCACTGTGGGCAGCACTATCCTATTAGCAGACTAATTTTTCTACATCATTTTTTTTACCTGATTTCAATTTTTTTTTCTAAAAACACTACCGTTTCTTTGAATATTTTTATTAGTTCATAAATTAACTTCAACTTTGGACATAACTATGTTACGATGGGAGTTGCTTCAGCTCTCTGTCATCCCTCTTTGGAACTGAGCCAGCCTTGTTATACATCCCGTCATATTCCCTTTACCTACTACGGTGACAGGAATGAACCTTCTGTGACATATTTTGGGATACTATTTGTATGAACTATATCACACACATTGCAGCAGCAGAGTATTGAGATGTGCATTCTACCTTTTAAATCATTCTGTAAACCTCTATAGGCCTTTGAAGCTTCTCTGAGGGTTAATTCTTGGTATTTCCTACTGAGCTGACTGGATTTCCTCAGCGAAAGCATGCCTCAGCCCCTCTGCACCAGGAGCAGTGCCAGACACTCAACTGAGGCTAAATTATAGGTATGAACACCTACCAACCTTAATAAAAGAGTTATTTTCTGTGCCTGGGAAAGACATTCATTACATTGACCTTCTAAATTCATTGTAAACAAACTTTTGTACCACTTACTGAGATCACAGTGTGATTAAACGTTGTATTTAACCTGTAAAAAACACAGCAAAATGCAGGAACCCTTATTCTTGAGATAGAGATGTAACTGGCGTGAATATGCGAGGTAGAAAAATGTGCTGTATCAAGATCAATCCCCTAATAGTTTCACTGGGTCAAACCTCTGCATGTAATACCAATACAGACAGCTGTGTGATGCTCTGTAAAATATCTTAGGCTTCAGCCCTCCAGCACATAGGGTCAAACGTGAACTGCAGAGGGACCTGCCTCTTGTCAAATACATGTAATTAAATTTCAGGAAATAGTTACAAGTGCGTACAGTCTCCCAAACACATGCTGCAGACAAAAGACGTGGTACAAAATCAGTATTTAGGGGATGGACAGATTGAGCTGCCCTTTCTCTGTACTTTAAGACTGCCCTTTTTTTAACTCAGAATGGTAGATGTTCAGATTAAAATCTATGAACAAACCATTCAGTAAAAGTCCTTACATAAAAAAAATCTAGCAATGGGACCTTTTTCGGACTGGGATCTCCAACTACTTTGGCAGCATCAATAAATGCGGACGACTTTCACCCAGAGATAAGATTCTCTTCCCTGGGCTCTCTGAAAGCATGATCTTAAGTCATTTTACTGAATCACTACCAATTCCCTCAGACAGCAACCTTTACCAGTTAAATACACTGTACGTGATGGTCCCCGTGTTCCTGGTGTATATTAGCTTCAAAATAATTAAAAATTGCTTCATTTATGTTAGAGCGTCAATACCAATTCATACTTTGTCACAAGTCTATTCTCAACCCATTTAATTTTGAACCAATATCGTAGACCATAAGAGGCTTTTCCTCCTCGCCTTGGGACTCTTAAAAATAAGTAAGTAAATAAATCATGTTATTTGCAATCTGCTAAACCCAGTGAGGTTGATTTAACTCTGTGATGTCCCTCCTATATTTTTGAGGGGTCACGCTAGTTCAGAAACACTTTCGTCAAATACTTTGTATAGCAGTATATAATAAATTTACAGTAGTGAACATATCACACGTTTGGGGAAATGTAAATCTTCAGGGCATAAGAGATCCCAAGGAAAGACTACAACAGAAATTTTTGTGCAAGAAAACTGTTAATCTGCTCAGAAGGTTATATTTCTGCACTTCACTCCTGTAACTGAAGCATCAAAAAAGCCATTAACTTAACTGTTGTTATCATCAGGAATTACTGGATATCTGGAAAGGTAAAAATGTTTAAATCTGAGTGATCTTTTTCAACCTTCTGAAAAGAATACATGAATAAACCTATCAACAGCTACAAAGAGCAGGTTCCAGTAATAACATGTATATATCAGAAAGTTCATTCAGGAATTTAGCAGGATGCATAGAAATATATTTCCAACAAGAATATGAAAAAAACATAATATAATGATCTTTCATCATCAGAGCTGTTACATCATTACACTTGAGTGAAATAACCATCTTCCTGTAACTGGCAAAGCTTTTACGTTATCTGCGTAGATACTGTATGACCTCTTACTGATCATTATTAGTTTGCTGTCTTGTAGCTTCATGTTTGGTATGAAACAGTAATTTCTGTGTCCTCTCAATTATACAGGTTGTCAAAATTACATTTATTAGAAGATTATAATTTCTCCCCCAATTAATTCTCCTAAATACATACTATGAATACAGTTAAAACTGTTATTTTTTTTCCAACTGAAAATAAGCCTCTTACACATTTCCTTCTGTTTTTCTTTCACAGCATGTACATAAGATATCTCAAACTAGTTTTGTGCTAAATGATGCAGGAAAATATCACAGTATCCCTGATGCTGCTGTACAGTGACAACTGGTCGATAAGTACTTAATTTTTGTACAAAGGACACTATATAACAGCTGTTCAGCCACACTGTATTTATTATGGCATGGAATTCTCTATATAGTGACAATAATGTATAGTGATTTATTAAAGAGTAATATTGAAGCAGTCTGTAGTAGTGTAGATAGTGCCTCTGAAGCATATGGTTTCATCATGTCCTTACAAACAACCTTACCCATGTTTACATTTTCAAAAGAAGGATAAAGTGTTTTAACACTTTCTTGTTTCATTTTATTTCAAAACTAGGACTTCTGCTTTTCCAAGGCTGTCAGGTAGAACTTATTTCTAAAGGCAATGACCATTATTTGCAGCTGATACCCAGCCATTCCTTTTAGATTGCAAAACCCCTGCAGCAAACACTTTGTGTTGTGGTAAGTTTATGATACAACCACTGTTATGAGATACCTCAGGGGCACTTTGAAGACAGTAAAGATTTGTTTAACAACAACTGTAATTATTTTTCTGCTTCTTCAACATCTTGGGGATCTGAAGTTGGAGTCAGCTTCACTAAGGGCAAATGTTTGTACCTCTAAAACAAATTACAGGACTTTTTCTTCTTTTTCAGTTGAAGGTGAGATACTGCACCAAACAACAAATACAATTTAGCAAATGTTGATAAATATCAACATCAGTGCAGGTGTAAAATATATACCATATGCAGAAACAATATAATTTCATATTCCTTGGCTAATGGAGAAAGCCTCTGTCTCAAAGGAAGCCACACACTTTTTGAACGCTCAGTATGCTCATTAGAGACCCGTGGTATCCACTTCTAAATCCGTACTCTGGTTACACTCAATACCAAGATCAGCATGTTTCTACGTGCTACTTCAGTATTTATACTTTTTGGTGTATTAGTTGTTCCTTCTACAGTGCTGAATCAGTAAAGCTGCCTGCTGTTGTGATAGCAAAAAATGTATTTATTTCAATGATTATATTGTGACATACAAACAGGTGTCGTTTCTGAGAGCTCTTTTAGTCATGGATCCTTAAAAAGAACACCAGAATGCTGTCAGTTTTAAACCTTTTGAAATAAGTGTTTCATTAAGTACCCAACGAGCCTCTGTTCAAATGGGATATATACGTGTTTTCATTCCAGAAAAAAATCTAGATAATACAGAGCATGTACACCACTGTGGATGGTGCCACAGACCGCCTTCCTGGCTTTCCCAGGCAAAGCTTGGCAGCTGAGTACTAAAGGCCAGAGATCTGAAACACTGCCTATTTGCACTCTGAGATTTTACTCCTATGTAGCGCTTCCTGATACCAAATTTTTTTCTTTGTTCTTTCCCATTCATCTTTGTTAAATGTACTGATTGTGCCAAAATACATATTAAGTTCTTTAATTATAAGATCTACAAATCATCTTCTCTCCACAATATTCCCAGCTTGTTCTTAACAATTCCCATAACCACCAGGAATGCTAGAGGCTGGATACACTTTATGCCTTTATATACATTTTTTGCCTTCTAATTTCTCTCTTTTTCTCAACTTGCCCAGTTATTTTAAGCTAACTTGTAGAAATGTCATACCTTTCAGACTTCTGCCCCTTCATCAATTTTGGCTGAAATTGTCCAATGTACTTGAAAGGTATTTAGAGCTTGGGGAAAAGACAATGGAACATGGAACGTTCACTTAAGCCTATAGTTTTTTGTTTGTTTGTTTAAAAAAAAAAAAAAAGACTAGAAGTGCTTACATTTTTTCACTGTTTCCCATTTCAACTGTTCCTGGTCACAACAGCATGGTTTATCTTGAAAAGAGGATACAGAGACCTAAAGAAATCAAAAGAACTCATTAGCGTACTCTAAAGAACAATGGCAACATTTGCCAGCTAATGGTAGCAATATATATAACAGAAGGAGAAAGTACATGTCATTATCTTCTTGAAGGCGTCCTATGAGTTTCTAAGGCTTTCTCTGAGAGCATCACTAAGTTACACGTCCTATGATTAAAAAGGTCCTGGGCCACAGGACTGAAGAATAAAGCTGCTTCATAAAATTCTGCCATTTGCTGGCAATTTTCTCCCTTAATAAAATTTTGCTACCGTCTTTGCCATTTATAGCATGGGGGAGACCCCTGTCACCCTTTTAGCCTCTAAATCCTATTTTCAGGTGAAAAAGTACAGATTTTTGGTCAAGCAACTGAGTTTGATGTAGTTATATCAGGAAGAGACTTTAAGATTTAAAATGTGTAACGACTTAAAAGATGAAGAACTATGCTTATCAGTGCAAAACATCTAAACCTTCATGTAACTTACACTACACTTTGAAGCTCCAAGGCAGTTCTGTCTTTGTATATTACTGAATAACAAATGCTGTCAGGAATTTATCATCACGTGGCAGTCTCCTGCTTTTTTTTCTAGTTACCTTCCTACCGCATAATGCAGCCCACCGCAAGTAGCCCTTACAGGAAAATCTACTTGATGTTGTTGCCTCTCAAGTGGATTTTATTCCATCACTAAACTTTGTTTTTAATGACAACAAATAAAACACCTCAAAGTCCCATTTTGATTCACAGAGTGTGTCTTTTGACTTTACTCTCAAACAGGGGGTAACATCCTGCATGTGTATTCCACCTCAAAGCAAATTTGGGTAAAAAAAAAAATTATTTAAGGGAAGGAAGGCTCTTTATAACGCCATTTAAAGATGGATGAGAAATCACTGTCACCCTTGAGCTACTTACTGCAATGGTTCGTGGCTGCAATTTCTGTTTCAAAGCATCTGCTTTGGTAAGTCCCTCTGGTGAGCCTGCCCACCCTTCACCTCAGATGATGCTTTGCTTTAAACCACCCCACATTATGGCCTGGGTGCTTGCGGGCATAAAACCCGTGTACAAGCTTGCTAGGCACTTCTCCCTTGTATTCATTCCCTCGACAACCGCCTCGCAGCTCTCAGGTCCTTTGCCTCAGGTTGGGGGCTGTCTATTCCCCACCCTGACGAGGCACCCCCAGGTGCTGTGACAAGCGTCTGGCAACTGCCCGGATGGCTGCCACGCGTCGTCGGTGGGGAGGGGAAAAGGGTCGAGCCCGGCGCCCGCGGCGGCAGGTGAGCACCGGAGCGGAAGCGCTGCCAAAACTTCAGCAACCAAGTCCGCCCGCAAGATGGCGGCCTAGCCAAGATGGCGCCGGGGCACCTCCCCGCGCCTAACGGCCCCGCACGCGGCGGGTCGGGCGCGCGCCCAACCGCCGGCCCCGCCC
>VXAL01015580.1:112394-138891 GCA_013399475.1 Chauna torquata
CGGGGGGGCGGCCGGGAGTCAGCCCCCGCCGCCTCCGCTCCGCGCAGCCGCCTGGCCCCCGTCCGCGGGCGGCGTGGGTGACCGTCTGCGTTCCGGTGGCGCCGGCCCCATTGTTGAGCAGGGGAGGGCGGGGATCCTGCCGTAGGGAAATGCGTTAACTCGCCTCGCAACTTCTCCTCGTTCCCGCTTTTGATGCGCGGTGCCCGCAAGGTTCAGGGGTGGAAGGATAATTTTTTATTTTTATGTTTTGACCCAGAATTAAAATAGGCTGATGGTATATGTTTCAAAGATTGTAGCTGCGCTTTATTTTAATAGATTGCAGTTATAGAAGATAGACACCCAGGAGATTTTGCCTTTCGCCATGGCTCAGTTTGGAGGACAGAAGAATCCCCCTTGGGCTACTCAGTTTACAGCCACTGCAGTATCTCAGCCAGGTCAGTTTACATATCGCTTAATGTTTGAACCCTGACATCTAGTAGATTCGGAGATTCTGTAGTTGGGTATGCAGTCAACAGTGGCACCATGCTAACTAACTTATTTAAATTCTTTTTAAGTGGTTTACGTTGGGAGTTTTTCACACAGTAGAGATATTAAAGATCATTGCTTAATATTAGCTTTTTTTTGTGAGGGGCGATGAGTAAAATCACAGATAAGTTTTTATTGATTCTCTGGGTTAGTAAACAACATATCAAGTTACTTACATCCAAAGACGTGTAAATCAAATTACCCTTCATCAAACTGTGTTGCTCTAGATTAAGTAATATTGGCACTAATAAGGCATTACAGATTTTTAAGTGCCGCCTGAGTTTCATTTCCAGGGCAGCCTAAATCAGTGCTAACAGTATCATTTGCCTTAATTAATATATTGCACATATTTCATATATGTGAAGAGGTCTCTGAAATTTACTGCTTGGGTGCGGAGGGGACGTATGTATATGTATATATCTGTATTTTTTTAATGCCAAGTTAGAACTCAAAGATCCCTATAACCAAAGATATTGCCCTGCTGATGACAGAGGGTGTCTTTTGCTTTAGCTGAGAAACCTTACTTGATTGCAGCTTAGTATTTTTAAAAACCTAGATGGCTACTTTTTTTTTTTTTTTTGCATTGTTTCATAGTGTCAAAGGTTTTGAACCAGGAATGTGAAGCTTGCTGTGCGGTGAATTTTGGTGCTTCCTTTTCCAGTTCTGGGCTGTCTTTTTCTCCTTTTGTGTACAGACTGTTTCCTAAATGTTCTAGGTTACCAGATGAGAAAAGGCTTCAGAAAAAGCTGTGGTACTTTAAGGATTCAGGGTAAAGAGTCGTCTGGTTTTTGTGCAGTTGTCCTTTGAATCTTATTTGAGTTTGATAGGAAGTTGCACGTCATGCCTCCTTTGTCAGTGGTTTTACTTCTGGGAGCTTAGCAAAAGTTGGGACTGCCTGCCATTCTTAGGAGGCGCGTGTCTGGACAAACAAACAAACAAACATCTTTCTCCTGACTCAGTTTTCTTTCCCTAACTTACTTCATGTCCTGTTTTCCATTTGGGCACCGGTCCAATCTGAGGGCATATGCTAAGGGAACTGCCTCCCCCCACCTGCAGTGTGTTTCACAAAACTCAATCCCGACGTGCCTTTGCCTTCTCTTCCATGCACATTCGGTCCCAGGTTACCTCTACACAGCTCTTTGCTAAACCATTGCTGTCCCTGTTTCACTGAGTAGCTCACACATCCCTCATCCAACTGGTACCACTCTCCTTCTGTAAGAAATAGCTTAACAGTGGGCAAGGGTAGCCGGAGTGAACATGGGAGAGACAAACTTTGCTTTTGGTTCTCATGTCTGACTTGGTGGTAGCTTGGAGCAATCAAAGGATGACAGCCTCCGGGCTGGGGCGTTCTCAGTAGGCTGGCGCACCAGAAGTGGTGGTACAGGACTGATCTGCGGGCCAGCTCCCTGTCCCGGGGTGGAGGGAAGGCTGCATGAAACCTGCTGAAGGGGAGGAGCTGGCAGCCATCTTAGACCTTGCTGAGCAAGGGCCAGAAGGGAGCCCTGGAGAAGAGGTGGATGGAGTGAAAGTGCTAGAAGCACACCCCAAATTTTGACCCTTGTTCCTATTCCTACGACTCTGCCTTTGGTTAGCCTACTTCTCAGCCTCGTTAAATTAAATGAAGTACAAAATTTAATTGGGATAGGACTAGTCAGCATCAGTAGCTGTGAGAGATGTTTCACCTGCTCAATGAGGACAGTATCTCCAGGGATTTTTAGCTGTTCATCTAATCTTGCAGCACCTGACTCGAACATAAGAGCTATTAAAGACTAACATTTGATTGCGCTTCTGCCTTCTTCCTGCAGTATTTCCACCGTCCTTCATGTTCATAGTGTCCCTCTTCCCACTGCAGTATCGTCTCTCCAGTATCACTTGAAAGCATTTAGCTCCTTACACCCTCCTCTGCAGTCCCTTCCTATTCCTACTGCAATATGCAATTGCAATGTCTGTGTCCTCTCTGTTCCCTGTCTGTACTACTAACTCCAGGCCCTGGGATTCTGCCACCCAGCTCCTGTTTTAGTGCCCATGTACACACTTAGCTCCCTTCTTTCTTTATTGGCAGTGCTGTTGTATAATAGGGAGCACAGGAAACCTGTTTGAAAAACATGTAGTGCTCCTTGGCCTTGCTGAGAGCTGAAGAACTTTAACACTGAGCTGCAGCTGAGTAGTCACCTTTCATGCAGCTTTCAGCGTGAAAGTGTGACTCTCCTGCCGGGTTGCTTGCCTGATGAAGAGAGATGCTGTCGCTGTTCAGGCATGCTGACTAGCACGTATGACTTCTCACCTGCGGCTGAGCTCACGAAGTTGTACAGACTGGCTTACCCTTATACATCTCAATGTTTGTAAACAGACTAAAAAAAAATACTGAACTGTGATGTGTTTTCAGGGGATTGGCAAAAGATGTTAAATGTATTTATGCATGCCAGCTGTTTTGATCCACGCGTCAGGTTCCTTCTCCAAAGCATCAGGGTGCTTGTATATGGGGGAAGGAGATCTTGATTTTTGTAACACAAGCAACATGATATGCAACTTCTTCCTAAACTGTAGTCAAAAGTGGTGACTGATGTTATAAGCCCAGTTTGATCACTGCAAAAAGATAATTTCAGGAAGGTTCTTTTTTTTTTTTTACTGACTTAAATGTGCTGGCTTGGTCGTTCCTGGTGAAGAAGTCACTGTATGAGTTAAGGCTTTTTAATTATTAAGGTGCATCACTCTAAAGTAGTTGTAGATTTATGTGCCATGTAATGAAGGGTTCCCAGGATCATTTTGGGACAGCTTACTAATTACTGTCTGCCTCTGGTGTTAGAAGGGAGACAGGTAACTCCAGGTGCCAGCGAATTCCTGCGTGTGAAGAGAGACTCCTGCTTGCAGTATAGTGACATTGTTTCTGTAATCCTTGTCTCATGGTTTTGTGCATCACCTGGCTGAAAGCAGAATGAAGTCTCTGCTATGCTAGTTAAGCATAGTTAAAGCATAAATTATACCTACTGCAGAAATTTGAAAGTTTGAAAATGTAAAGATGCAAAATTCCTAGATAGCACAGACTACCTTTTGTAAGTACTCTTTAT
This sequence comes from Chauna torquata, assembly GCA_013399475.1. NCBI lineage: Eukaryota > Metazoa > Chordata > Aves > Anseriformes > Anhimidae > Chauna > Chauna torquata. The sequence goes on from VXAL01015580.1 coordinate 115,988, forward strand.
ACGTTTGACTTGCATGATGATGTGCAGATTCCTCAAGTGCCTCTGAAGGAAAATACCTTCCTGTTCTCTCAGCATGTGTTTTGTTTGTAGCACAGTGCTTAGCATATGCTGTCTTCAGGATGGAGATTTCTGCTTGCAGTGTGAAACCTGGTTTCATGGAACTATAGTGAAGGGGAAGTCCTAGTTACGCTGCGTTCTGGCTGCTCAGCATTGTCTTCCTTGCTATATCAAGACCTAATTGGGTTACAGTGAAGAATAGTGCACCTCATGAAAGCAGAAGTCCCTACAGCTCAGTTATGCTCTTGTTGTTGCTGGTGGCCCCAGTGAGATGACTGAAGAAACGTGTAAGAGGAAGGCAAGTGTGTAGTTGATCAGAGAGCCACTAAGAAATAGTAGCTGATGGCCAGTTTGCTGGCTGGCTGTAAACACGTCTTGTGGTAAATACACCAAGACTAGTTTCTATTGTGTGCCAATTAGAGGGAATTTCTTTTGGAGCAGGTTGTGTGGAGTTTACATTGCAAGCATGTTAAGCTTGAAGAAGAAGCTTTTTTTAAAAAAAGTCACAATTTCTGTCAATTTTGAGAGGTGTCTAAAACCCTGGATAGGGCACTCCTTTTCTGTAACACACAAATCTGTTTCAGTCACCTCTGGAATTCAGAAACAGTAAAAGGAACTGTTAAATACTGTCTTTTCTTTTTAATTTGTTTGCTGCAACAGAAATTTCTGTTACGTAGAAGGATGCTTGAGCTGCAGCCTAGGGCTCCAAGCTGTGTCCAAGCCCTTTCAGACTGACGTGAGGTATTTGGTGTGAGTGGAAGTTGTTTAGGCTGCATTTGAAGGAGAGTATCTCCATCACTGTACTTACTGTGTGATAAATCCTAAGAAGCTATTGTCGCTGCAGATGCTTGTTGCAAGTAATAATATTATAGCAGTCAGATGTCAGTCCCACACTTGATAAGCTTTTGGCTCTGTGACTCTGCTCTCCCCTCATCCCGTGGCTCACCCCGTGGTGTTTTTTCATTTGTTTTGTTGGTGTTTTTTTTTGTTTTGTTTGTTTTTTTACTAGTAATGCAACCACAGTTGCCTATTTGAGCAGAGCCTGTTTTAACAAGGTGAGTACATTAGGGAAGAAAGGCAGTCAGATTAAACTCCTGGATTACTTCAGGGCAAATTAGTAGGAAAAAGATACATATTTGAAAAACTTGTTACAACACGTGTTGGTCTATGGGGGAATCTCAACGGTCTTCTTGCCTTTTGTTAGTAAGCTGATCTACAGTCTTGTAGGTGACATGGTACCCAGTTAATCTTGAGTACTCGTAAAGTGACAGAAGTGATGGCAAAAAAATCTTTTTTTATTTTTTCTTAATTGAGAAAGTGGGATAAAAGTCTTAGGGTGGACTGGCAATTGTATAAAGGGAGAATTATGGGTTATGCTGGAAGGGAAATTGTCGTGATGGAAACTGGAGAGCAGAGTAACCCAAGATCTGGTTTTGGGAGCAAGGAAGTTAGTGTTTTTGTGGGTGTCCTTGGTACAAAAAGAGAGAGCTCATGAAACTTCCTTGATGGCACCGCTTCCCAACTTCATCCCTCTGTGTTGGCATAGAGTAGAACATTACACTGAACGACAGTGGCTAGGGTAGTCACACAGATTTGGTGGTAATAGCATTAAGTGAACTAATAGGAGTTTCTGTTCAGCGTTTGGAAATAAGAGGAAAGACTAATGCATGTTATTTGCCTTGAATGAGGCAGCAAAGTAATGCAGCCAAGAAAAGTTAAAATTGTCCCAGTGTACAGCGGCAAAGCATTTTGATTAGATTTAAAGTTCTGTTTAAGGTGTGTTATATAAGGCACTGGTGAGGTTCCAGATGAGTGTGCTTCTGGATGGTCAGAAATTCACATGCAAATTGGAACTGGTGGAGGGAGAAGCAGTGGGCGAGAGGGTCAGGGCAGTGGAGGGCCTGTCATGGGAGAAGCCTCAGATTTGGCTTGCTTGGCTTCTAAAACAAAATAAATGTTGGAGTTTTCCAGGGGGAAAAAAAGTCACATAATACTGGAAATACTGTAATTCTGCTGTACTGTGGAATACTTGATTTCACTACTAAAATAGTATTACCTCCCAGAATACTTATGTGACAGGATTTGACCAAGATCATAACAGTGGTCATTTTCACTGTTGCTTACAGATTTCTCACAGGTTTCATTCCAAAATTGTAAGGTGATCAGTGCCATCAAGTTGTTTAGTTGTAAAGATTTTTATTCTGCTGCAAAGAACGGTGTAGTAGGGGGGATTACCTCATTCAGAATGCGCTGATTACAGCATCTATGTATTTCATGGCGATGATCACTAAGTACAAAGCAGTCTTACAGCATCCATGGGTCAGGAGTGACAGCTGCATTTTGGATCAGTAAGGATGGTGTGGAGCACAAACTCTGCAGGAAGAATACAGTAAATCTGTTTTTAATTTCATTGTGTGTTTCTAATAACTTTGGAAGAGAAAGGAACGCTGTTCAACTTGAACGTTCTTCAGTTTTGAAGGTGGCTGGCTGACCTGTTTTCGCTGGCAGCATGCTTCTGTGCGGGTTTCTCTTTAGTTTCATTTAAAGATGTGAACTAGACTGATAGCTTGATGAAGTGATACTTGATGATACAGCTGCAAGTAACTTATATGAAAAACTCCTGCCAAAGATGGAGCAGGTTTCCAGGAAGGTTTGCAGTTCTTTACCGAGCTTGCATTGTGTGGTGTGTTCTGTCCCTAAGAGTTCCTCAAGTAAGACTTAATCATTCTTTGTTCAGAAGTGTGGCATGCAAAAGAGGCAGACCATGTGGCTAGCTGCTGCTCATGATTTGCTTAATCTTCTAAAGAGAATTAAAAGGTGATACGACAATAAAATATTGTTTTTTTCTTTCCAGACAGTCTGGGTTTGCGCAGCACACACACACTCCTAGTACGAGCTGGAGACAGCTCGACTTGGTCCCTTTATATGTGGGGACTAATTAAACTCCCTGTTGTTACAAGGCTCTTCCTTCTCTACCAGCACCCACATCTATAAAATCCAGCTCGCTCTGGGACAGAGACAGTACTGAGTGAATCTAAGCCTTGTGCGTTTCCAGAGCACGCATTCCATAAGCTTCAGTTTTATAGCTGCTGCTAGAGCAAAGATTTCTCATGGCCTCAGAATGAAATGCTAATTGATTTACAGCACAGAGCAGCGATCTTCATGAGGCTCATCCAAAACCTGAAATAGGCACACTGCATCTTTTCTTGAATGTATGTGCTGGGAGCAGGGTAGAGACAGGAATGACAATTACTAGAGCTTTAAAGTCGTATGCAACTTGTGAGAAGGAGATTAAAGTCTCTGTGCCTCTGCTGTGGTATACTATTTCTAAATTTAGAAAAGAAGTTATCGAGGTGGGATCCTTTATCTTGAATTTTTCAATTGGATTTATCTACTTCAGGAGCGTGACTCAGGAGTGAAACATCATGTACTGTGTCCGGTGTAACTGTGAGAAAGCTCATCCGTTTAAAGCTGCTCTAAGTGCTTATGTGTGTGTTCTCTTTTCAGCTGCTCTTGGTGTGCAGCAGCCATCGCTGCTTGGAGCCTCTCCTACAATATACACCCAGCAGACAGCATTGGCAGCAGCAGGCCTAACTACACAAACACCAACGAACTATCAGCTAACTCAGACAGCTGCTTTACAGCAGCAAGCTGCAGCTGCAGCAGCTGCATTACAGCAGGTAAAGAAAAAAGAGCATTTGTCGTTGTCTATATGAACTTTAAAAATATGAAACAGTGGCTTTGTAAAGCGAGAGTGTTTATGAGAAAAGCAAGTGGGAAATATTTACCTTTGTTTTATAATCCTGTTTAAAAAACGGTGGGATTGTAGGTCTACAGCTCTTGACAGCTGTATTAATCAGTGAAGGTGGTAATTTTGGCTATGGAGGTGCTGACTCTTAGCTGTGGAAAGCCTTTTGGGAAAAGGAGTTTTGCTGCACCTAAGCTGAGTATCTCAAGTTCCAAGTATCTCCAGTCACCATATGTAACTTGATAGCATTTTGCATGATTTCATACTGTGCCCTCGGTATGTATGTGTCAGGCATAACAAAAACTGCTGATGTAAAGCTTTAGCTAGGAAGAGTGCATCAGAGTCCAGTCTGAAGACGAATGATACTTGTTATAAAAGTAGTACATATTGATACTATTCGTTATGTTTTGTATTGTTAAATGTGAATAGTTTTTTATCTAAAACATGCTTAGCAGCTAACTTGTATTTGGTATTTTGGGGGTAATAATACTTCTGTTTATGAGATATTTTGCTTTTATCTGTTTCAGCAATATTCACAACCTCAGCAGACTCTCTATAGTGTACAGCAACAGGTTTGTCTGATTCTTACTGTGTACATCACAAATAATTTAAAAAAAATAATGTTGGATGTGTGTCTTGTAGGATTTGTCTACAAAATCATCCTCGTATGGGAAGTTGTCAAACTAATATTTTTTTGTAGTGAAAGAGAGCTTGAAGTTTACAAATTTGGAGAGATGTGTCCAGAACGGAAGCCTGCCTACCTTCATGCAAAAAGGAAATCAAAAAATATATACTATTCCATGTGTACATGATTCTTTCTAAACTTTGCGCTAATCAGGGCCGTGTATTTTAACTGCTGGAAAGATGCTGTCCAAAAAAAGTTCCCTTTTACATATTTTATGGTCTTTGAATTTACAGGATTTTGAAAAAGAATAAAAGGACATGGAAATTAGAGGCATAAGCTTCTCCAGCTGCCAAAACTTTTTTTGATATTCCTATTAACTTTCAATTACAAGAAAACAGCATTTCTGCTTACTGAATAAATCTGGATTATACAATCTTAAAATTAACCAAATGAGGACAATTTTATGAATATGCAAACCACTGAAATGACCAAACCCCAAAGGACTATTAACTGACTCAGATTAAACAAAAAAACTCTTACTTGTAAAGAGGAGGTAAAATTGTACAATTTCCTTAAGCATATAAAATTAATTTATAACTTTATTTATTTTAAGTTGCAGCAACCTCAGCAGACCATTTTAACTCAGGTTAGTTTGGTTTTATTGTTTGGTCTTCATCCCCAAACACAGATAATGCAAGAGTGCAAATTTGTGACTTCTTGAGCATTTTATCTGTAAAATGAATTAATATGAATGGACATTTTATTGGTACAGGTTTATTTTATCCAGATGTTAAAATATGCATAGCCTTGGTTTCAAAAGTTGAATGGCAACCACTTTCCTTAATTTTGAAGGAGATGTGTGTTGAGTACCTTTTTTTATTTATTTTTTAGTTTGAACTTCAAGTGTTCAGTTGTTTTGCAGTAAGTAACAGGGAAAATCTTTCCTTTAAAAAGGAATTTAGCTTTGTGCTAATACTACTGCAGTATGAATATATATATATATAGTTTTAAAAAGAATCTTGCTGAGCTTGACAAGCTTAAAACATGAAGCCGTTTAACGCACTGCAAGTTGCTCTATACTGTTTTCAGTTAACGTAAATATGCTTTGAAAAAAATTGAGATAAAAATAGTTTGCTTAATTTCATTATTTTACTGTGTAAAGCTTATGTTTTGCCTCCTTATTCTGCTTTAATAAGAGTGCAGGCACATGAATTTGTTGAGTTAGAGAAGGGTTCGTGTTAGCCTCAATCTTTACCAACTTTGACAGTACGGTTGGGATACAAATGGAGAATGATCTCTAAGCTTATTTTCCTAGCAGAGTTAGGAATGTATATCCTCTTCAGCCCACCGTATGGGTTTCCTGTAAACAATAATGAAGTCGTCTTTTTTTTTCCCTAGACAATGTACATATTTTGGGAAAGTTGACTTTTTAAAAAGAAAAGGATAAACAAAGCCAGTCTTCATTCAAAGTAGCAAAAAAGATCATCTTAAAAAAATAACTTCCACATTCTGAAAATCTCCATTCAGAATAACTGCTTTAGAGATGTTATAAACTCCTCTCTACATGGGTAAAAACTGTTCCTTGATGTATGTGAGCTGGTTATAAGATTTATAGTTTGCTTTATTTTGCTTACAGCCAGCTGTTGCGCTACCTACCAGTCTTAGCCTATCTACTCCTCAGCCAGCAGCCCAGATAACTGTTTCTTACCCAGCACCCCGGTCAAGCCAACAGCAAACGCAACCACAAAAGCAGCGTGTCTTCACTGGGGTAGTTACTAAACTACATGATACGTTTGGTTTTGTGGATGAAGATGTCTTTTTTCAACTTAGGTAAGGTGTAAATAGTTGTCTACAGATGTGTTCTGTGATGCCTTCTCTAGATAAAAGGTTTAGATTACTGCATTATAATTCTGTGACTCCACTGATAGTGCCTGTAGTTAGTTTTTCTCTGTCAACACTGAAAGTCAGATGGTGAATAAGTTAGTAACTGATACTAGATCTCAGTTCTTTATATGGATTTTTGAATTTTCCTAATGCGCAAGCCAAAGTTAAGAGATGCGGAAGGTAGTAAGCTCCTTATAATATGAAATTGCAGAATTTGTGGCTGATTAAATGCATATATTTTGCTGTCTACCTTTCTTATCTCAGTATAGTTTAGGGAACTTCTGTGTTAGGCCCAAAGACAAGTATTAAATTCCTTTGCATGCTCCAAACTAAAGGTAGATGCTCTTCCTATAAGCTTTTTTTAGTGAACTTTGTCTACTTTCCCTCAACTTTAAACGCAACTTGCAAAAGTAAAAATAGCTTCTGTAGCTAAATAAGACTCTCACAATACGTTTTTTTGTAATGTTTGCAGTGCTGTTAAAGGAAAGACACCTCAGGTGGGTGACAGAGTTTTGGTAGAAGCTACTTACAATCCTAATATGCCGTTCAAATGGAACGCACAAAGGATCCAGACGCTTCCCAATCAGGTATATGGGGTTACCTAGTCTAACTTGTACTGACTGCTTCTGGTTTAAGCTCATTCACAAGTAATTTTCTTTTCTGCTGTTAGAACCAGACACAGGCTCAGCCATTACTCAAGACACCTCCGGCAGTTCTTCAGCCCATTGCGCAGCAGACGGCGTTCAGTGTTCAGGCCCAGCCGCAGCCACAGTCCTTGTTGCAGGCACAGATATCAGCAGCTTCAATCACACCTTTGCTTCAGACGCAGCCTCAGCCATTGCTGCAGCAGCCACAGCAGAAAGGTGCTCCTCCAGTTTGTTCTAGTCCTCGTTCTAGTCCTTTTTGTGCTTAGTGTGATTGAAGTAACGGGACAAGTAATGCTGAAAGGATCCTGCAGAAGGGCAGGGTCATTATTTTTCAGTTTGAATGCGCATCTTCATGCAGGTACACGCAAGGCACACTGCCTGCACTAGCTCAAGCATCACCTGGTTAGTGATATTCCCATGGACTCTTGTTATTCCTATTAAGATTTCATAATCTAAAAGTAAATTCAGTGTAGTTTTTATTTTGACACTTTTGCAGAAAGTTTGTGGAGTTGAAAGTAAGTGGTGTAGTTCTTCATCGTTTGGAATGCTCAACAACGTTGGGGTTTGCGTAGTGGTATTCTTAAAACTGTTATTTCTGTATTTGTGTTTTGTTTTATTTCAGTCAGCCAAGTTGGCGTTTATGAGGATAAATATTGCTGAACACAGCAAATCTGAAACAAAGGCTGTTGTGATGTCACTTGAACTTTGGGTGGCTGACTAATCAGTAGTAGAGTTGATAATAAGACACAATTAAGATATTGTCGTCTCACCCACAATAAAAGCAAGGGGAGAAGATCACCTAAGCAGAACTGTTTTGGATAAATGCTTATTACAATCTAATTGGTTTTAGGTGTTATCAGTGTTTGGGAATGTTTGCTCTATTTACGATCAGTCAGTTAAGTTGTGTACTGTCTTGAGACAGCAAAAGTATATGTTGGGGAATTGATGCAGCAGGATAATCAATTGATTTAAGAGTAATTTTTACAAGAAGCTAATTGTTTTTACCTATGAATAGTGTCAAAAATTAGTTTTAGGTTTTATTTAGTTCTGTATGTAGTATATCCATCATAAAACCTTTACTTTTCCAAGAGAAGATTTAGTTGTTTTCTAGTGTAACTTTTATGTGCTTAGATTCGTATTAGCTTTTATATTAAAAAGATGCTTTCAAACCAATTTCACTTTCTAAAATAAATCCTAGAGTCTCCATTTGTATCAGTGAAGAAGAGCATAGGTCTCTTGAGTTTCTTGGGGATTACATTATTAATCAATAGATTTATATGACTGAAGTTATTTTAGAAAATGTACACATGTACGCAAGGGAAACAACTCTAAAGCAGCAGTGTTTTTAGTAACGTGGAGTAGGAAGTTGCCCCCTATTATGTATCGATCCTGTATGTTTTTGTTTCAGGTGGTTTGTTACAGCCCCCAGTTCGTCTGGTTTCACAGCCTCAGCCAGCTCGAAGACTAGACCCACCATCCAGATTTTCCGGGAGGAATGACAGAGGAGGAGACCCTATGCCAAATCGAAAAGATGACAGGAGGTATGCTGTTGAAGACAGGGCTTTATAGAATGCTGTGATTATAATCTAGTTTAACAGAGCTGAGCTTCTTGCCCCGGTCTGAGTCAGTGATACACACAAGTGTTTTAACCATTAGACGTTGGTGAAGAGTTCTTTTCTGTCTGAAATGAACAAATTGCATTATCAGTCTCTTCTGTAAAGAATTTACAGAAACAAACTACAGGGAACTTCTCCTTTCCGTTTTGTGAGTCATCTCTGAGAAGTCTAGCTTCTGCTGTACTAGAAAGCTTTTTGTGTTAGCAGCATGCAAAAAATATTTGTATCTTGTATGCATTTTTTTAAGTCGTGAAAGAGAACGGGAGAGACGTAGGTCTCGGGAAAGATCACCCCAGAGAAAACGCTCCAGAGAGAGATCACCTCGACGAGAGAGGGAGAGGTCGCCTCGAAGACCACGACGTGTTGTTCCTCGTTACACAGTTCAGTTTTCGAAGTTTTCATTAGACTGGTATGTTTATAAAACCAGATTTTTACTTAAAGATCTCGCTTTAATAGTGAGCATAAATTACTGTGAACAGTGTCAACACACACGTGTTTAGCCAATGTTAAATTATGATCATAACTTTAAAGGAAGATCAAATATGTAATGGCTGAGAACCTTGTATGAAACTTTCTAGGCTCTGTTATTTTTGAGCGTTACTGCAAAATGTGTTTATAACCCTGTTTTTAATAAATATTCCCTAATTTGTAGACACTTAATTAGAGGAATGCTTAGAAGTTACTGGTTTTTAATTTTTAATACATGACCTTTTAAATATGTTACTCTCTAAATTTATACACACACGCGCGCATGCAATATTAAATATACTGTAGGTGTTTCCAATGAATATACACCTTATATATTCCAATGAATATATATGTGCTTTTTTTTGTCATTTTTATTGCTGTATCTTTCAAATAATGTTTATTTCAGTCGTAGCTGTGATATGATGGAGCTGAGGAGGCGTTACCAGAACTTGTATATCCCAAGTGATTTCTTTGATGCCCAGTTTACGTGGGTGGATGCTTTCCCTATGTCTAGACCATTTCAGCTGGGAAACTACTGTAATTTCTACGTAATGCATAGAGAAGTAGATCCTATAGATAAAAACGCTGCTGTCCTTGATCCACCTGATGCTGATCATCTGTACAGTGCAAAGGTTTGTACAATTTCCAGTATTACAACTATTCATTAGAATTTTTTTTGTCAATAGGGTGAAAAGTTAAGTATAACTGAACTGAAAGTTTTCTGCAATGATTTGAGCAAAATACAGTATTGTAATCCTTTCAGTAAAGAGCTAGTAGGTAGAGCTTGAAGAATAATGATGGAAATTCAGTTTTTCTGTTACTAGAGCTGTCCTACATCTTGTTTTTACAGAGATCTCTTGTCTGTTCTCTGCACCCAGGAAAGAAAGCCAAGTCCTGCACAACCTGACTGTATTTCTTAGGCAATTCACTCTGAACGGTTAATGGATTCTTTTCCTTTACAGGTTCTTTCCGTGCAGTTTGTGCTATTCCACTTTGTGATGTTTTCTTTCTTACTCCTTTCAGCTTCATCTCAATCTTTACTATTTTATTGAAAGTACATGGAGCATATTAGGATTATATGACTTTCAAAAAATGCTGTGTCAGGGGCCATAATGATGTTTAAAGGACCTCAGTGTCAAAAAGAATCTTCCTAAAACCCTTCTATGTGATAGCTCTTCCATTAAAATAGGTCTGAGATTTCTAAGTCGATCTGTTTTAGAAGTATTTAATGTTAAAGATAGATTTAGAAACAAAACTGCCTTTAACCCTTGTATTTTTGAAAGGGTTACTTTACTGTCTATAAAAAGTTTGAAGCCTTGGCTCAAGTATCAGAGGTAGTGTGTTTTTCATTCTTCTGGTACAGAGCAAGAACTCTGTTTCAGAAAGTTGAGCTTTAAAATATATTCAATAACTGAAGAAATAACATTCAGTTTCATAATATTAAGCTGTTTAGATTATAAAGTAAGCTTGTTAGATTTGGCAGGGCCAATGGGATGCTAAGAAGATGCAGATGAGTGTGTCAGCCCACTCTCTTGTGATTGTGACAAAATGGAAGAAGTCAGTTCCTGAAACCAGAAATGTGCTTAGTGTGGTTCTTGGCTACTTGGTAACATGCGAAGCAGAGCAGCAGTTCTGCATGTTGTTTTTATATGCTTTCAATTGATTTTTTTGGTAAGATCACATATTGCATGCATATGGAATGGTGAGGGAGGGAAGGAGGCCCTTGGCAGACATTTTAAGCCTTAGTTCTGCAATTTCTTTTTGCCTTACTCTGATTTTTTTGTGACATGAAGAAAAGTATTGCTATGTATCTGTTTGCAAGTTGTAGTTATTGTTTACCTTCACAAGACTGATCTGATTTAAACAACAGGTGATGTTGATGGCTAGTCCTAGTATGGAAGATCTCTATCACAAGTCATGTGCTCTGGCTGAAGATCCCCAAGAACTTCGTGATGGATTTCAGCATCCTGCTAGACTTGTAAAGGTAAATATGCTTCAATGCCAGATACTCTTGGCAATGAAGGTTGGTTATAGAGCTTTAAAATATTTGTCGATAAGGGAAGAGTTTGTAGGCTGCTAAGTGATGGCTTCATTTGTACACTGAAGAGATCTAGTTTACATTGCTTCTTTTTCCAGTGTATTGGAGCTTTATCTTCATTGCTTTCATATTACTGCTTTCTTCAACTTACTCAAGCTATAAATATTTGGAGAAGCCTATTTATATAATTAACTTTGCTAGTCTTTTTTTACAAGCACTTAAATGTTTTTAAGGGCTCAGCTGTGATGAGAATACAAATGAAGCAACAGTTAAGTAACTATTGTATTGAAATTTAACAGTTGTTAAGCTGAACAACCTGTAAGTGGTGTTTCAAGACAACACATTTGGAGTTTTTCAATTAAACTCCATCATCCTAAAGCCAATGGGAGTGCTGGAATTTATAGATATAATGCTCTTGCAGTCTTATCTTTTGTAGCTGTGCTTTATCACTTTTAAGCAGGAACATCTATAAATGTGTATATTGGAATTAAGACGCCATTTAAATGAGCGTGTGTTTGTCTTCTGTGTTAGAAAGCTTTTAATTGCAAAGGAACAAGCCTCTACTGATAAAGCAACTTGATGGAAAGTCTTGCAAGCAAGAATGAGTGATGATGTTTTAAACCTATTCCATTTCTGAAATACTCTGTGGGAAAAAAAATAACTGAACTCTTTCTTGACTGACTTTCATTTTCAGATTTCAAAATAATGTGACAGTTTACTCACGGATTTCAGTGTGTGTGCTATGAAATATTCTTTACGCTTTGGGAAGATGACTTTTTACCCCTAGCAGGGGAACATTCAGAAGACTCTTTTTGTCTAGTTTTTAGTGGGTATGAAAGGCAAAGATGAAGCTATGGCTATTGGAGGACACTGGTCCCCATCACTGGATGGACCTGACCCAGAAAAGGACCCTTCCGTGCTGATTAAGACGGCTATTCGTTGTTGCAAGGCTCTTACAGGGATTGACTTAAGTGTGTGCACACAATGGTAAGTACTGTACTGCAAAGTAAAGTACATCGTAGAAGTACTTTTCTATTACAACAAATTAAAAAAAAAAAAGACGTCTTTCTCTTTGTCAGCTGCTCTTGGTAGTGCAGGTAAACTACTCAAAGGATGTTCTGTTTTACAATAAGCTCGATTGGTGCCAACTGTGCTGAATAACGCATTAAGGACTAATTAAAGATTCTGAATTTATTTTGTCATGTTATGCTGTAATTTTTGATGAATGTGTGTTGAAAATATTTTTCATTTTGTGCATAGCTGGAGAAGATCGTCAAGAGAACTTCATTTCATTGTTCTTTTGTTATAAATAATTAGCTGTTGGTTATATAGCCATATTTTCTCTTGATGAGTTTATTTGTCCTGTGTTAACACTTACCACAATTTTACTAATATCAGAAAAGTCTGTTGTATGCTAAATTTAAAGTGCTTCAATGCCTCTTACTTGCGCATTAAACCTGTGTGTGCTAAATAACAAGTTACATAAAACAGGATTTTGTTAGTCTCTTTCAGTTGCGATACATTTTTACAAATGTGCCAAAAGAGAAAATATGGCTTCCATAATTTTTTTCTTTAGATAAACTTCAAGGTCTTGCAGCAAAGTTTCTTTACTTGATGTGCTACAAGTGATCTAGGCTCTTTAAAATGTATTGTAGAATTTTTTTTCCAACATGCTTCTTCCCTTGCAACAGGTACCGTTTTGCAGAGATTCGCTACCATCGCCCTGAGGAGACCCACAAGGGGCGTACAGTTCCAGCTCATGTGGAGACAGTGGTTTTATTTTTCCCGGATGTTTGGCATTGCCTTCCCACCCGCTCAGAGTGGGAAACCCTCTCCCGAGGATACAAGCAGCAGCTGGTCGAGAAGCTTCAGGGTGAACGCAAGGAGGCTGATGGAGAACAGGCACTGAACGCTAATCCCTTTTTCTATTTCTGCTTCTCACAGGCACAGGAACACAGGCACAAAATGCACATCACATACTACACAACATACATACATAGGAGGAACATAACTGGTAACAATGACTGGTAAACCAGCTTTCAGCAGTGTAGTGAATGTTGGTTTTTATTTTTATTTCAGCTAGTTTACTAACTTTAAATGCGTATGCCGATATCACAAATGGAATTAAATTGTGCTTACGATGCGCAGAAAGTTTTGTATCATAGAAGTAGTTGCTGGAATCTGGGACCAGTTGTTGAGTGAGATGCAGTTTATGAATAGCTGTCTTTAAACATTTTGCCATTTTCTAAAATTTCTAAATTCTCTCCTGTGGCCAGTTCTAATTGTCATATTTGAAATTGAACAAACACTAGTCTGAAACATCTGAATTTCAGGCCATGTGGCTGATCAGCATCTTGGAATAAGGGAAAGCCTGACTGAACAAAGAGTAACTTTGGGGATTTAAAATCTGGGGGAAGATCCCACACTGTGTGGTTAATGGAGACCGGCAGTGTCTATGTAACCCCGATATTCCTTGTGGTGTTGCTTTTCACCCTTTTGTGTTCCACAGATCTGGCTTGTATTGGCTGAGTGGCACTGTGATCATTTAAAAAGTGGTAGAATGTGTGTGTGAACTTGTCTAAACAATAACTTTAGGAGAAGACTGTCTGAAACAGTTGTGACCTTGCACAGATCAGCAACAGAATTTTAAAAATGACTGAAATGCTTTCAGGCTTTCTGAATGATAATTTTTAAATTTTGTTTGTCAGGATGAAGAAGAAAAGGACGATGGGGAAGCTAAAGAGATCTCTACACCTACACACTGGTCTAAACTGGATCCCAAAACAATGAAGGTAACTACTTTTTTTAACTTGGTTCCACCATACATTTTCTCTTTTAAAGCAGGACCTGAAATACAGCTGTCTTTTCCTTAACTGAGGAAAAAATGTTAGTAGTGCTTTATATTCTTTGCTGATTTTGTAGGTATTGTGTATGACATCACAGTATGCGAGTGTGACTTCTGCTTTTAGTAGGTGAATGCAGATACTTGAAATTATTGTGAACTTTTGAACTTTGTACAATGAAAGTGTATCACGTATGATACAGTTTAACTGGAAAATGAAAGTTCTGCGGTAATCTGGTCATATCTACTTATATTAAAAGTGTGGGGTCTAAAATACTTTAATGTTAGTTTAAAAAGGCAATAATGATATGAAAATGTATGTCAGGAAACATAATAAAAAGTTTCCACAAAAGAAATAATAGCCTTAAACGACTAGATTTTTTCCCTGCCTCTGTGAAGTCCCTTAAAAAAAGGGTTCTTTGAGGCAAACATGACTTTAAATGTTTTATATCAGTAAATAATACTAGTGTTATTCAGTACAGATTCAAAAAATACAGTTGACTTTTCAGTGATCTTTAATTTTTACTTCACCTTTTCTACTAATCACGTGTTTTGCAATGTCACTGGTTGATACCACTTACAGAGCTTTTATTTACCAGGTAAATGACCTTCGCAAAGAATTAGAAAGTCGAACTCTTAGCTCTAAAGGACTGAAATCTCAGTTGATAGCTCGACTGACAAAGCAGCTGAAAGTAGAGGAACAAAAAGAAGAGCAAAAGGAGCTAGAGAAGTCTGAGAAAGAAGAGGAAGAGGAGGAGGATAGGAAATCTGAAGATGACAAAGAGGTTAGGTTTTGGACATACTTGGTTTAAGTCTTATTAAATATACATAAATACATAAAATATATATAAAAACTTGTTTAAATAAATATCTAAGTATAAAAAGTACAGGATGATGCCTTGTGTTGAGATTTTGCAGTTCTCACATGGCTATACTGGGAACTCTTGCTGTAACTTAAGCTGCTAAATTGGAATGAAATCTTGGAAAGCTTTAATTCCATTATCAGCAAAGTCAGCTGAAATGTGCAGCTGCACTAAGGGTGTTTGAAATTAATGTCAGACCATAAATGTAAGAAAAAAAAAATCCAAAACTCCCCAGCAAAAATATGCTCATTTGCGAACAGGTGAACACATCTAACAAGATCTTAACCTCACAGACTTGTATGAAAAGTAGTTACTTAGGTTGTTTTGGCTTTTATTGATGTACAAGTCTTAGGGAATTACTGTGGAAATGTTTATTTTGATCTATAACAGGTTCTAGTATCTCAAACAGTCTAATTCCTTTGCATGGCTAATGGTTTGCTTAAGTTCATTTTTTCTGTATTGTGAAACTTTACTTTTCACTTTTGGATAAACTTGCTGTGTATTGAAGTTTCTCAGTTTTGCAGTTGGTCGTTTTAGTACTATTTAGTCTGTTTTCATATTTCATGAGGGTGAACAAGGTCTGTGCAATAACACCAAAGCCTAACCACAAAAAAGGGGCATAAATGTATGGAGAACGTATTGTGTTACTTGCTTTTAAACCTGCCTTCTTGTGTATTTTTACCTGCTAACCAATATGGGATAATTCAAAAGTTTGGATATATCTGTGTAAACCTTTTCCTTATTGATAGAGCAGAGGGCCACATGCTTGCTGATTCCTTCAGCTGCTACCTTCTCACATAGCTTGGGTGAACAAAACTGTCTTGGGGTTCCTTGCCAAATCTTTCTTGTAAGATGAAGAGTAGGGGGGTTTGACTGTGTTTTCTTTTTAGAAGACAATCTGTGCCATGACTTCCATACTCATAAGACTTTAATATTGCTGTCTTCGTAATTAATAAGCTCCTTGGTATTTTACTTTTTTTTTTACTTTTTTTTGTTTGTATCAGTTGTATCTATAGATTGCATTTCTTTCCCACAACCAAGATTTCTGAGTAAATTGTTACCTGCTAATTATTAAAGCAGTGTTGGATATCTTTGGCAAGATGCTGTAAGAAACCTTACTGTTCCTATGTAAGAAATAAGATACAGTAAGACTTCCCTGTACAGCTCTGAAAAACACCCAAACAAACAAAATACTTGTCCAGAGCATTGACTCCTTTGCTAGCTTGCATACTGTTTCTTGAAATGAACTAGTTGGATTCCTTCTAATGTTGAGTAAACATGCTGCAATGAGCACCATGAAATGGTTGGAAGATGCTCATTGTTCCGTAGTTAAACAACACTGCATGCCCTGGTTTGTGTTGCTCAGGTTTCCAGTCTTGACTCTTAGGTGAGTGTTGGCAGTGGATACAGTATGTGTTCTGTAAATTCTGGTCTAATTTCTGTCTGTCACCTTCATTGCATTAAGCAGCCTTAGGCTTTCCTTCACTTCCTACAAAGCAACAAGTCCTAAAAACGAACGTATAGGCTGAAACTTCAGCTTTGGAATATGCTATATGGTTTTTTTTTTTTTTTCCCGCATCTTTAGGAAGAGGAAAGAAAACGTCAAGAGGAAATGGAACGTCAGCGGCGGGAGAGACGATACATCTTGCCTGATGAACCAGCGATCATTGTACATCCCAACTGGGCAGCAAAGAGTGGGAAGTTTGACTGTAGCATTATGTCACTTAGTGTTCTTCTGGACTACAGATTAGAGGATAATAAAGAACATTCCTTTGAGGTAATTTAGCCATGCTGCTATATTAAAGCAACTTTTTAGTGAGCTCTACATTGGGACATTGCATTGAAGAAAAGCTGATGCCTAGCAAGTGAATATGGAAGTTAGTCATTCTTGTTTCTTTTTAATTCAATGGTAACTGCAGTGTTCTTAAATTCTAGAAGTTTATGATAGCATGACAAAATAAAACTTTATGTAAAATGAATTAATTTATTTGTGCAGTACCTAGAAAAAGTAGTCTAGTATTTGGTACAGGGTTTATCCAGAAGATATTCAGAAGAAATGCATGTGTTTTCAGATATGGAACTGAGTTTATAATTTACACAGCTAGTCAAGGTCCTAAGCTACTGCAGTACAGGAGAGAAGAATTCATAAAGGTCTTTAAGGTTTGCATATTCAAAACAGAAAGTAAGAAGACTGACATTGTATAAAACTCTGACATGGTGAAAGTTCGGTAAGATAGAAACTCATGGCTTTTTTAATCATAAGTGTAAAAATTTATAAAATGCATTTTAAAGCTCTTTGTCAGTTCTCTTTATGTTCTTCTTTACGTGCAGGTTTCATTGTTTGCAGAACTCTTCAATGAAATGCTTCAGAGGGATTTTGGTGTCAGAATTTACAAAGCACTGATTTCCCTTCCAGAGAGGGAGGACAAAAAAGACAAAAAAAGCAAAAAAGATGAACGAAAAGAAAAAAAGGAAGAAAAAGAGGAAGAAAATGATGATCCAAAACCTAAGAGGAGAAAATCTGGAGATGATAAAGATAAAAAAGAAGATAGAGACGAAAAGAAGGTCTGCAGCTAGCTTATATTTGAAGTGCTGTCCTGTCAATACTGTTGATATTGGATTTTACTTCATTGCTATCTCAAACTTATTTTTTGTAGTGTTAGTTAATTGATCTGACACAATAATCTGTTTAAATATGTTTCTGTAATATTCAGTCATTTAAAAATTTTACAGGAGTATTTGGGGATTATTTTAAACATCCCCCTCCAAATTCAGCTTTATCACTTAGATTTGTGTGTGTGTTTGTTTTTAAGTGACTAAATGTAAGCGTACTCAAATTTTGAATGAGTTCTAGTGTGATGTTTTTACTTTCCTGTTTTTTTAGCTCTGACTGGACTAATTTTTAGGAACTTTTACAGAGGGAAGATAAAAGAAAAGATGATTCTAAAGATGAAGAAGAGACCGAAGATGACAACAATCAAGAAGAATATGATCCAATGGAGGCAGAAGATGCTGAAGATGAAGATGAAGGTATCTTGAATTAGGAATTCTGTGGCTTCCAGATAAACTTATTTTTATTGCCACTGAATATGTTCTTTCAAGCTGGAAAATGCACTGCAACTAGAAAATCTAAAATTGCGTTATTGCACTAACTTTATTTTAGTAATTCTGACCAGATCTACTTAAAATGTGCCTTTCTGCCAGGCATTTTATTAACATAGTTTATATAAACTGTAGCTGTGGTCCTCAAAGTAAGGCATGCATATAGAAGTGGTTTTATTTTTTTCAGAATGCAGACCACTCGCAACTCCCATTGAAGTCAGTAGGAGATGTGAGTATTCAGCACCTCTGAAAAACCAAGCCACTTTTAAGTGCCTCACTTCCTATTCATCAGTTTTAAAATGTCATCCTGTTTTTATTAAGCTGGAATGTAGCGTGGGACTCTTTACATGATGCTATAAGGAGTTGATTTCTGTTTGGGTGGAGTTCTGTTTGCCTGAAGAAGTGGGGAAGGGGGCTGGGGAACTTTCCTGTCCGCAAGGAGCAGCAATAGCCCTCTTTCCTGGCTCAGAGATTCAGGAAGGTGTAAGGCATGCCGTGTGCTTTTTGGTTTGTGCTTTTGGGGTTTTTTTGTCCTCTTATGGAGAGATTTTGCTAGAGATGTAGGTTTGGACTTGCTTAGATATTGCAGTCCCAGCATTTTCTAACAAATGTTTTCAGTTGTTTTTTTTGCCAGAGTATGGCACCAGCCTAAAAAACATGGTGCTAATCTCTTGTTTCCAAAATGACTCTTAATTGCTCATAACCTGACCCGAGAGTGTGCCCTGGACTTTCCTGTTCTGTACAAGTGTTGCTACTTCCCATAATCTGTCCTTGTGCCATTCCCAGTCAGATTTGGTGAGAACAATCCAACATGCCATGGAGGTGCAGGAGAAAGCTTGTGGTTCTCAGAAACGTGTTGGCAAAATTAGACAAATGTTGTGATACGTAGTTTTTTCAAAGTTTTCCTCACGAGAAAGGTGAGCAGTTTCTTAAAGCTGAATTTGGCACATGATCCTGTGGCCAAAAACTTGTATGTAAGGTACAGAGCTGCATGCCATATGTCACTGCAGTTGTCACATTCCTCTTTCTCAATTCTGTATTTAGTTTTACTGTACTGTGTACCTTTAAAGAAAAAACCTGCAGTTTGTGCTTCATATCTAACAACCGATGTGATCCATAACTTTGAGAATCTAAAATATAAGATCAAATACACTTAGACATGAGTATAAACACATGGTTTTAATTATGTAGTTGGTGCAGTTTTTATAATGTAATGTAAAATATTTGAGAGCAAACAGTACCAATTTTGTCCTAGTAGGAATAACCGTAGCTGAATGCAGACTCTGCCAAGCCTAAGTAGGAAGAATTGTGGTAATTTCCTGCACACCACTTAAATAGATGATGATGTTGGCAGAACTTATTTTGGCCTAGTTAGCATTTATTTCAGTTCTTCTACGTGAGATAAATGTATTTCATCTCCTGTATGTGAGATAAATAAGAATTTACACGATAAAATTGAAAAATGTCTTGTTAAAATAAGATCAGAGAGAAATCAAATTTAACAGGACTGATTTAAATGTCGTTTGTTTTTTGTTGGGGGGAAATATAATATTTTCAGATGTTAGAGGGCTTACGTGAACTTTTTAATGAACATGTATTTTTGAGATAATGTTTTATCAAATCATTTGCTGTGGGTATGTTGAATTTTCTTTCTGTCTTATAGACCGGGATGAAGAGGAAATGAACAAAAGGGAGGACAGAAGAGAGGGAAATAGGCATTGTAAAGAGAGGTCGTCTAAAGATAAAGTAATTAACATCTTTCTTAACAACTGCATATAACCTTGTTAGAGGTGTCATAATCAAAGCTTAACTTTGTTTTCATTGTAAGACCTATTTGCACTCCTTGTTTCCTTCAGCACTTCTAGAGTGAAACATTATGCGTATATAAAAGGGAACATGTCAGCTTTGGGTAAGGTGCATACAAGCTACTTTTATTTACATTTTAAAGACTGTTGGGTGAAAGCTTTTGGAAAGGCTTTCTTATCTGATACTGATTTATCTGAAAGATCTGAGGACTAATGCTACATGCAGACATAAGAGGCAGGTGATTATTTTTTCGGTGGCTTTCAGCTGCTGTGTTCATACATAAGAAAAGCAGAAGCTTAGCTTGATGAGTAAACTGGCTTTTCAATTGTAAAGCCTGGAATCATTATGTAAAAGTTTTGCATTTCCCTGTAGGAAAATGGATGCAATCATTATGCCATGTTTTTACATCTACCTGCAGGAAAATGGATGCTTTCTGTGTCATGAGTCCAATAGGTAGCCTCCATAGTTCAGATTAAGGAACAGCATAAGTTAGGTTTGTTATGCTTTAATTTTCTTTAAAAATGGTAGAATAAAACAAGTGTCTGATTCTCTTTATTCTTTTTCAAGGAAGGTTAGGAAATGTAGGAACAGCAATAATGGGAAAACAGACTGCAGAACTGCTTTAGCTGTGAGAGCTGGATGTTCATTCATTACATGTTTATGGGGATTTCATTTTGAAAACGGCTGTTCAATAAAATATTTGTTTGGGGAGAGAAGGGATTTTTCCTATTACGCTTGTTTATTTAGTTTATTTTTCAAACTTTTTGAAATATTAGCCTGAATAGAAGGAAACTGTCTACTAGGTGTTAGTGTTCATTGTGCTGCAAATCTACGTAATTGAAAGATTACTTGTCCTAAATAGCTTGCTTATATTATATCTGAGTTTGGTAGGTAAATACAGCTGTGTTAATCACTTGACTGAAAGTGATGATAAAATGAACAGAGGAAAACACTGGTTAACTGAAAAGCTTACTTGGTTTTAGTAGAGGATGGAAAGATGATAAATAACTTTCTAATGATCCCATAATGAATTTTCTGTAGGAGAAAGACAAGACACAGATGGTAACTGTTAATAGGGACCTTCTGATGGCTTTCGTTTATTTTGATCAAAGTCACTGTGGATATCTTCTGGAGAAGGACATGGAGGAGATACTGTACACTCTTGGACTACACCTGTCACGTGCTCAGGTTTTGTATAGCAACAGAAGTCTCTTAAAATATTATAGGAAAGCTGTAAATGAGAGAAATATAGTTCAGCTTCTAAAGGCTATTGCTTGCATACTCTCTCCCTGATTTTTATGTAGCCACTTTGAATTTACAATGGAAATAAAAATTTAATATTTTGTAAGTTGTTTTGGAGTGGAAAGGTAAAATTTACAGCTCTTAACATGCCCATATTGCATATGTAGCTTTTGTCTCAAAATTTTATCTTTTTTCTAACTTGTTTTCATTTTAAACCCCAGTATGTTAAAATTCAAAAAGCTGTGCAATTTTTTCTAGTCAGTTTTTCAAGCTAAAACATTCTTGTTCAGGTAATACAATTTCTGTATATTAAGTAATACCGTACTTCTTTCCATGCATGTGTTTTAGGTCAAGAAGCTACTTAATAAAGTAGTACTTAGAGAATCCTGCTTTTACAGAAGACTAACAGATACTTCTAAAGATGAGGAAAACCAAGAAGAATCAGAAGAACTACAGGAAGATATGTTAGGTAGTATTTTTTTGTATTGCACAAACTTTGCACAGAAACAGTTGTCTTGAATGATACAAGAGTTCTGAGATGTTTGCTTTCTTACAGTAACTAATTCAGATCTGCAGGGAACCTGCCAATTTGGAAAAGTAAATCTTGGGCAGTTCATAAATTTCAGTATTTCTGGCTTCCAGGCCTTGTTGCTTTTACAGGATGAATCTTAGTATCTTGGAGCAGGAAGGAGGATGAAGGCTAATGTTAACAGCATTTCTTGTTCACACCAGCTCTGCAGTCAGGAGGAGCAGTGCTGTAGGTAGTAGAACGGAGTGTGATTTTTGAAGACAAATTACTGCAGAAAGGAGGAATACAGGAATGTCATGAAACAGCCTGTTCCTTTTGAAGGGGGATTGGGGTAAGGAGGGAAAAGAGAAAAATGAGGGATAAACCAACCAAACTGAATCTAAATTTAGTTCTTTTCCCTACGTATGAAAAGACCATGTTATGATCTTAATTCTGTAATGTTAAAGGTGCACCTCTTGAATTAGTGTGGGATGTTGCTTTTAAACTAATGCAGGAAGTTTTTGAGCATCACTAGAACTGTAGGCAACTGAAAAATGTCAATGATTATTAATACTACTTGATCTAATTTAGGAAACAGATTACTGTTACCATCACCTACAATAAAGCAAGAATCAAAAGCTATAGAAGAAAATGTTGGCCTTATTGTGTACAATGGAGCTATGGTGGATGTTGGGAGCCTTTTACAGAAGCTGGAGAAGAGTGAGAGAGTGCGGGCAGAGATAGAACAAAAGCTTCAGCTACTAGAAGAAAAAACAGGTATGACATTGCTTTGAAGGTGGTACTTACATGGATGCAAGATGCTAAGACTTTTTAGTAGATAAACTAATTTGTGATCTAGATTTCTTGATGTTTTTCTAGATGTTTGCGCACCACAAACTCTCATGTTTTCTACTTCCCAAGCCCTTTGAACTTGCACACCAACAGTGGTTGAAGTACTGTTGTCACCATGCTGAAATCCTTTTATTATTTTCATTCAAGTTGAACGTAAGACTCTCAAATGTAGTTAGAACTGAGTATTATCCAATGGTAATGCAATGCAGTCTTTAATGTTCTTTCAAAATTAATAGTTAGGTGTTGGCATGTAAACAATGTTAGGATGCAAAGTACATGGTGTTGGAAGTGACTGACTATTTTTCTCTCTCTGTTTTTTTAAGATGAGGATGAAAAGACGATACTGCATCTGGAGAATTCTAACAAAAGTCTATCTACGGGGCTCAAAGAAGTCAAAAAGGACCTTGGTCAGCTGCAAGAGAACTTGAAGATCTCAGATGATAAAAATTTGCAATTTGAGGGTCAACTGAATAAGACAATCAAAAATTTAGCTACTGTTATGGATGAAATACAGAGTGTTCTTAAACAGGTTAGAATTTTTTAATTTCATTTTTGATTGTTTGTAAGCTTCCTGTAGACTTTTAATTATCTGTTTTTAAAAAAAAA
>VXAL01015580.1:138907-183733 GCA_013399475.1 Chauna torquata
TAGTATTTTTTCCTAAGCTTGAAACACAAGTTCCTGACTTAAATTAAAAAATATATATATAAAAGTTTGTGTAAATCCCAAACCATCTTAATGCTTTCCTGTCCTGATCTTGTCCATCCCCAGTAGTCCAAATCTGTTATTCCGTTTGATCAGTTAAGAAGAATTTTTCAAGGCCGAATGTGGGTATTTCAACTTATCAGGGATATTGTAGTAAAATGAGTTTTAAGCTAACTGCATAATGCTCCAGCGCATCTCTGTCCCTGTATGGAAAGATACTTGCATATTCCCTAGGAATGCTGTGGGGGCCCTTTAAGTAAGGCTGAATAGATGATGGTTATGAAGGCTACTCAGTGGCAAACCAGTACTATGAGGGTGCCTTGCTGCCTCTGTCTGCATTTATTTTGAAAAGGCAATATAACATCTACAAAAGCTCTAAACAAAACAAGCACGCATACAAAGAAACTTGTGAAGTGTTTGCCGTTTTTTTGTAGGATACAAGCAATGCATCAGATAAGTCACTGTAGCTTATTAAACTGGCAATAACTTGGGGCTGTCTAACTGCCATCAGTGTCGTTAAACAGTCCTGCACTTTACAGTGTGTTGTAGACCTGCTACTCCACCAGAACTGGCTACTGAAGGCCCTGCATAATTCTGTTTCCACGCTTAGTTCAGTTAAATAGCCTTGGTTGTTCCATGTAGTACTTTAGAGCTGAAAATGTCTTCTGTGCCTAGTGCTTTCAGACATCTTTGACCAATATAAGCATTTTATGTTAGAGCTATTATATGTTACCATAATTTAACTGATTTTGCAGAAACTGTTTTCATTTGCTTTTTAAAAAGAAAATAAACAAACAAACAAACTTAGAATATAAAGCCAGGCTTCTGGGGATGGTTTTGTGCTTCTTTTTACAAGTGGTTAAATCATGTTTAATTTCTGCTCCCTCAGTTTTTCAGGAAGATGCTGGAAATGTGAATTGGTTATAACTGAACTGAGTAAGATATCAGTTCCTATGGTAGTAAAAATTTAAACCAAACAGTATAGTATCTTTGTCTTGCACTACTTTGTAGTTCACATGAGAAAGAATCATTTCCAGAACTCGCATCATCTTCTCCCTTTTTTCTTTTAAAGGATGTTGTGAAAAGTGAAGATAAGGATCAGAAATCCAAAGAAAATGGAGCAAACGTATGATAAAACTGCTGCTGTTTAGAAGAACGGTGTTACATAATGTAATATAAATCATGATACCAGAATGTATGGGAAGTGATGCATGTTTGATTTTAGTAGTATAAATATCTTAGTTCCAAAAGATGTATAAAGTTTTATGAATGTGAATGTCTGCTTCTGAAGATTGCTTGTAATTCTTAGCATTCAATTTGAGACACTCCTCGAGTGAAAATAATTTTGCATTGCAAAATGTTTTAGGATGAACTTTGTTACAGTTTTAACCCTAATAAAGTTCATCAACGTAATGAACAGTAGCAAGTATTTAATTACCAAATGTTTTTCATTGAAGTCTAGTGAAATCAAAGTTTTCATTATTTATAGAATTGCCATTTTAGGTTTTTATTTTTATTTCAGTCTAATTAGTCTTTTTAAATTCAAATATAAATCACAAAATAGCATGCTGCTTAATTTTGCAAGTAAAGATTTTTTTTAAAAAGCTTCTCGGATTTTTTTTTTACTTGTCACAACTTTCTTTTCCCTTCCAAATGTAACTTCCCAAAAACTGCTTGTATTAAAGCTTCATAAGATACAGTAGTTCAGAGTTAAGTATGAGTTAAGAAAGCAATAGAAACCTACCAAAATACTGGTAGAGTTGTGAGGTTTATATGAAAATATATGGGCCTGTTTTAAATGTATGTCATTTGTGTTTCTTTAATTGTTCTTATCTTTGGATTAATATATATGCTTCTTTTTAACAAGTGCGGTGTATTAATATGTATGGTTGGATACCAGGCCAGTAGATGTCAGAATAATGCCTTACATGGAGAAAATGCTACCATTGTAAGCCACCTTTAATTAAATTAGGACTTCTTTCCTAGTATGTGTAATTACTTCAAATACTCTAGACCAACAAAGTAATGGATACAGAAGAATCAATATTCCATGTTATAATTACTGAGGAGCAGGACACAATTTTTGTTGAAAGTGGGTAAGATTGCCTTTCTTGTGTTCACAAATAACAAGAGATCTAAACTTGAAACTTTGTGACATCATTTGTCAAAGGCAACTTACTTAAATGATAAGCACGAGCAATTGTATTTTGGTGCAACTTCCAGGAAAATTAAGGGTTTTGAAGGTTGGGAGAGGAGTGTTTTCTTAGAGAAATGGTTAATTTTAGCAGACTTTTTTTTTTTCTTTTAGCCTAGATGTCCTAGGTAACTAAATACCTGTTAGGAGAGTCCAAGTGCCATAATATGTATGAATAACCTACATGAAAGCTTATGTGGCTTTACTGAGAAACCCATTAAAATGCCTGAATTTACGTTCTAAAGAGTCTAAGCTGGTGCTTTTATCACTTACCTTTCTTGGCTCTTTTGGAGCCAGACAAATGAAGTCTCTTTTTTCATTAAAATAACATATATAAACTTACCCCTCATTCATCTCAGTTGAGTCGCTGTGTAATACCTGAACTGATCGCACTAAAGTAGGAGTTACTATAAAAACACTAATTATTCTATATAAGTACACAGGAAATGCATGCTTTATGAATTAAGAGATAACATCTCATTAGAGTGAGTGAGGATGGTCATAAATCTTACAAAAAGCATCATCTGTGGCATACAGATGGTGTAAAGTGAAGTTCTTTTGAAATCAAGTTATATTTTTCACCTTTACCTTTGTGCAGACTGACAATGTGTATCATTAATGTTGAGCACCACTTAAAATAGTGAGGAAAGGACTGAGTTTGAAGTAACTTTTTTGTGAGGAATTTTCAGCAGTACACGCGAACATGCAAGAGATTAATTTTAGAATACAAGATATCTTCTTTTTATGTGCACTGTAAAACTTCTGTTGGATTCTCTTGCAGTTTTTTTCTTTTGTTTTTATGTTAAACTGCTGATGCAAAAGCAGTTGTCACAATAGGCAGGCCTCATCTTGTGTTTCAGTGAGTGGCCCTGTAAGATAATTGCTAGTGATACAGATTTTTACAGTATTGAAGACAAACTGTTGCTCGAATGAGTATAATCTTGCTCTATATTGCTTTGATGTAATAATGTTTCAAAGACTATGTACAGTCTGCATTTTATGTTGGAAGGAAAATTAAAGGTTAAAAAATAAAGGAAAAAAGGAAAAAGTTTTCAACCTATGCAGAGCTTGACCAGTCTCCTGAAGGACAAACAATCCGAAGAACAGACAACTTCACAACATGTTAGAGTCACTTTACCAAATGGCAGAAGGTTCTGTATATATATAGCGTCGATGCTAGTCACTAGCTAAAGCTTTTTGCTAATATTCCCAGAAATGTAAGTAGTTCTTAAAAAAAAATCTAATGGAGTATCAGTAATGGGGGTTTCAAGAAGCAATCTTCTGTCAGTTTTAATTTATGAACTATGCTCTTGCATTTAATGTCTACTCTTCACACCTTTCCACTGCTATGTCTTTCCCTGGGTATCAGTTGCTGGCAAAAGGCTGTTGAAAGAGCCTAAGCCAGGTCTTGCTAGCTCCCTCAGTATCCAATTGAAGTATCCAATTTATTTCTAGCTTTGAAATCATCATAAAGGCTGCATGCAAAGTAGCAAATCGAGGAGTGCCTCGTTCTGTAGAGAAAGCACTGCTCCAACAGGCTGGTAAATAGACTCAAACCTCAGTTTACATATATTTTTTTTCCCCTTTTGTATTGCTCTAGGATGATGAAATTAATGAGTTGAACCCTTACAGAGTGATATTTAGACCGCTGGATGCCTGTCAATAGGGATAGGAAGAAAGTTCTGTGTGATACATCTGCACGCAAAATGATCTAGACCGAAGTAGATTCTCTTAACACCCCTTTGCTTGATAAAGGTAGAAGACATAGTTTCAGTGCTACATAGATAGCAACAGTGGCAAAAAGACCAATAGTGAATTTTTACCAAAGCTTTCTGGAGAGCTGAGTATTGCATGGGAGATAATGGAGTTGCTTGCAGCACCACTGCCTGTTCTACTGTGATGGAGACGTGTTTTATTGACTCACCCAGTGCTTGATGTATTGTGGCTGTAGCACCTGGGTGCTGCTGCAGAATCACTTCCCAGCTGTTGCTTGGTTTATCCTGCGTCCCTTCGCTTGGTCTGTGGAGCAGAAGTTAGAATTGTCTGGTGACCATGGGTTTCCGCAAATCCAGCATTTACAATTGAGTCATTTCAGAATGTAACTTTATAAAGCCAAGTCCATGAACATAAGGTTTTTTCCAGGCTGAAATAACTGCTTTGGGAGAGATGATGGCTTTCAGTCCATCTTTGCTGAATACTGTACTGTGTTGAGCATCTGTTTGGATTTATGTAACACAGTTAACTTTCACTGATAATTTTATCAGGAATGTGCACAAAATGTGTTTTTTCTCTTGCTTCTGTAATCTTTGTGTACCCAGGTCAGCTTTTTAAATCTTGAGTGCATTTGTTCAGTGCAGTTTGTATTTTAAAATATAAAATAATTCATTTTTAGTGACTGAGTCTCATGGCCAGTGATAGATTGTGAAATGTGTAGGCAGCACAGTCAATGCACTTTCAGAAAGCAGAAATGGTTCAAATAGAAATTCAGCTGGAATTTGTATATTGCCATGTAGTACAACAATAAAAACAGCAGAAATAATAAATATCTCTACTTGGCTATCAAAGCTGCCACTGTTTTCCCAACAAACTTATGTTTCTGTGTATTGCGTCTCATTAGATGTGTTGCACTGGAAAGTAGTTACAGTAAAAAAAAAACTTCAGTATTAATACATTATTAGCAATATTGATAATATAACAGAATATTTTAAGCAAAAATATTTATTCATCTACTCTATAACCAGGGCATTATGATACAGAATACAAACTGAGATTTTTGGAACACACCAGACACTGAAGGTTGTTTGTGACGTGGTGTTTTAACTGTGGTTAGGAGCTTTGCTTTTGAATTTCTAGATGCCTGATAACCTGAATTTGCTTTGAAATCTTGTGACCCTCTGCAATTGTATGCTCCTTCTGATTTCTTTTATCTGCTGTTCTTTAAATTGTTGCTCTCTTTAACAAGTAGATTCTAACAGGTATGAAGATTCAGGTTGTGTACCCTACAGTGAATGTAAGAACTGGTATCTTTTCAGATGTGATTCAGTAATCCTTCAAGCTCTTGTATCTAGCTTGGTATTAGTTCAGTTCTCTTTGTTCTTTTCTCAACAATGACAGAGCAGGGTAGTGGTGTTGAGTGGATTTGTTTGTTGCATGTTGGCCATTTGCTTTTTTTTGGTGCTGTTATGAGGTTTAACTGCTGGAGTTTTTCTCTAGGTCATGCAGAGCTTCCCCATTACACTAAGACTGTTTATGGAGCATATTAAGAAAGCCACAGGCACGTGAGCCTTATTTTGCCCAGTTGAAATACTTCAGTGATGTCCTTCTATTTAGAAATAATAGTCTTCCCTTCCATATCTATTTTCCCTCAGTCTGTTGTGGGGCACAAATGAAAGGATCCTGTTGAACGAATCATTCACATTTTGTCATGAGCAAACAGCTGGGGAGAAGGGAAGAGTGGAGAGGAGGAACAGTACAGAGAATCCCAGCCTGAAGTCTCCCCACTCTGTGTTTCAACAAATAGAGTAGTCGTTTGCTTTATTAGTTGCTTGCAACTTTTTCAATGGTATACAAAAGGATTTGTTTGAGTGCGGCTCAGTTTTTTTTCCTGTATTTTGCTTAATGGTTGTTAGTCTGCCTGTCAGAGGGTCATCCAGTTACATTCATGTTTTGTCATGCAAGGGAAGAAACAGCTGGAGAGCGCTGACCTTCGGTTTTGGTCCCTTTTTAGCAGGGCTGGATGGTAGCCAGCAGATTTGCAAAAAAAAAAAAAGCAGAAATTGCTGCTACATGTCATGCCATAGAAATGAACAGTTGGAGATAAAAGTACTTTGTCTCAAAAAAGACTTGTCTCTTAGACCGACCTGACTTACTGTAAAACGGACCATTGCATGCATGCGGAGGCAGTTTCAAAGCAGGAGCAGGCAATTGTCACTGCATGCAAATAGAATGTACACACATTTAGTCCAGGTCTCCGGCTGGTCTCCTGATGCCTTGTTTTACCAAAGTGCTATTCAAGCAAATGAAGTACTTCTATTAAATGCATTGCATTAAACATAAGGTTGCAAAATCCTGGGGAAGGATTTCCAAACAAATTGAGAGTATCCTTAAAACATTTGTCCGCAGAGATAAACTTAGAGTTGTCGGTATCTCCTCTGATACAAAGAAGCCTCATATAATGTGACTAAACATGAAAATGAGTAGTTGCCTACCACTATTGAATTTAGCTTTCTTCTGCAGTGCCTTTCCTGAAATCAAGCTAATGACATCTGTTTGTTGTTGTTGTTGTTGTTGGGGGCTGGGGGTCAAGGAGGACGGATCTTTTCATTATACTGAGGAGAGGAAAAGTAGATGACTTTTAGTGCTGGGGGACATATTGGTGGCAGCACATCTACAAATCCTCCGGCTATCCATAGGATCCAGTAATATGCTTGCAAGGAATGTGTAGTCAGCATTTTCAGTCTTGTGATTTGGGATATAATGATAGACAGCACAAAGGGAGACTTGTGGGGGTAATACAATGAATAACAATTGTGAGCCACTGATGAAAGCAGAAGCTGTATAGCATGACCTTTGGGTGGCAGGGGCTCAGAATAGGTGGGGTTGATAAGAGATGGCAGTGCAGATATTCTGAGCAGTGAACTCATTCAGATATTTATTTACTTTGCTTAAATTTTAAGAAAAGGAAAGAGTCTGTTTTAGGTACTTTTTCGAGTGAAGAGTTTGAAGACTATTCTAATGTAACCTGCAATTTAACAATGTGCATGAATCCCCTGAATTGGACACAAAATAGCCCTGTGAGCACCACACTCCAAAGCGAGCAGTGCCCTTACCTTGTCTCGTAAGGATTTTCCACAGTAAATGAGAAGATGCAGCTTTGCACAACAGGAACAAACTGCGCGTGTAACACACAAACCCTGCAGAGCAGGGGTGCCTCTGCTGCCTCCTTTGCCGGGGCCTCACTTCGTGAAAGCGTAACCTGAGCCAGGGCAAGAGCCGTGATCCTGGGGGAGGAAAACACGATGGTAGGGTGGTGAGGGAGTCTTTTGTCTTCGTGAAATTTTACTGCAAAATTGAGGCAGTTTCCTCCAGCCCAGAGTGGGATTTTCCGGAGGGAGAGTGCCCCATCCTGGAGCAGTGGGGATGGAGGGGAGAGGTGGGACAGAGCTGACTGTAGTGGTTGCAGCCGGTGCTGGAGTACCCGGGCAGGGGCTGGTTTATTTCCTTTCTTCTTGACTCTATTGCTTATGTCCTTCGCTGCCTGCCTGTGTGACTCTGATGGTGAGATCCCCTCTGCTTTGTGGAGCTGCTGGTTGATTGAGCAGGGTGGCCCGAGCTGCCATCAGAGACTTATCTGCTGCCAAGTGCCAAACCACGCTCTCACAGCAGGTAACTTCTGCCTGTGGCATTTCGTGATCAGCGGCATCGGTGTGAATCCCGGCAGGCAAAAATCCTGCAGCTGGGCTGCTGGAAAAGCAAGGACACTGGGACAAACCAGGTTTTACCTGCCAGTGGTCCGGTTTGAAGGCAAGTTGATGGTGACCCAGCGAGTTGTTGCAGTGTAGACATGGGCACTCAATGTTTAGGAAAAATGTGATAGGAAGCATGTTGCTTTAGGTGTTTTGTTGCGGGTAGTGTTGTTTCTTGGAGAAGATGACTGTCTGGAGAGTGATGCTCTAATCGGCTGGAAGGTGCATTCATAACCAGTGGAAGACTAATTCAGTTTCGTTCGTCATGAACGTTTTCAGACAGAGAATGATGCCTAGAAAGAAACACCGAAGCTGGATGTTATGGATTGACTCAGCACAAAGATTTCTCTCAGAAAGAGCTACAGAGCACGCTGCCACCAGAGCAGGTAAAGGTGGAGGGTGCGCAGCACCGTGGGGCCCTGTGGCACGGTGGGGCGATGGCTGCCTGGCAGGAAATGCATTTTGTTACCTGATGCAGATGCGATGCTCTGATCTCAGCAGCTGCTTTTTAGTCGTAATTCCTCTGGAAATGTTGACCAAAAAGAAGCTCCAAAGGGATCTTTTAAAGCTTTTCTAAAAATACAGAAAAGTGAAATTGATGGAAGATCTAAGAAGAAATCAGGCTCAGACACATTCAGGTTGCTACCTTAAGTATGTAATAATTCACATGAAAAATTTTCATGACAGCTTTGCAGCAGATGGCATATTGTAGCATTAACTGTCTTGGTTCTCCTTTCATTTAAATCGAATTTATTAACATTCGTGGGATACACAGAGAACACACTGTCAAATCTGGCAGTAGGAACAACGACAAAACAACCTTGGGGAAAATTTTTAAGTATTTTTAAGACCATACTGGTGAAAAATGGATGTAGCCATCATTTCTATTTACTACCCGCAGTTAGTTCATATTCAATTAATTGTGCTAGTGACCTTTTCAGTCTAATGAGGCCAGGCTGCAATCAAGGGCTTCATCTGTACACGAAAGTACAGCTGCTAGATTATTGAGTGCTCTTAACACAAGGGTGCCACTGAAATATGCTCTGAAATGTAGTGGTTTGTTGCATTAACTAAATTTCTGCTCTTACGCAGCCTCACAGCTCCTCAGTTTTTACTTGAGGTATTGCTTTTGGTCAGTAAAGCCCTTTACTGTTTGCAGTTCCTGGAGGGAGGAACCAATGCTGGTATGCTGGGGTTGTTAATCCTTGGGTGTGTTTCACCCTTGGTCCTGTGGGGTTTGTGTTGGTTTGACCTGCTGAGCAGCTTTCCTTTTGTGACCGGTCCTTAGTGGCAGGAGGCAGTACCGGGATGCTTCTGTAGATTTTGCAGTTTTCTTTGTGGTTTTGTTGTGGTTAATTAGGATTGCTCTCAATTGAAGGTGATTATAGGAGACACCAAGTTCTAATTACCAAGCATAACACAGGTAAGTGATAAATGGGCAGCATAGTTCTTGCTTCGTGTCAGCTCAGGTGTCTCCTTTAACTTTTTGATCTGAACCATTTGTGCTTTAACTTGCCCCAGACTAAAAGATTGTAAGGATTAGAAGCCAAACCAGAAAAGTGGCAAACAAAGACTGAGTAGAAGATGCTGAAATGAAGACTAGTAGCTGTTCAACCGCATAGTAACTACTAGGTACTTGAAGTGCAAACAAATCCCATTTTAGTTTGATTTCCAAAGGTTGGTAGGGATTTTCATAGCTGTCCTTTTTGAGAGGTTTATCGTTATTTTTCCCTGAGTGTAGCTCAGTAATCCTCTCTGTCAAGGGATGAATTAAAGATAAAAGTACTTTTTACCGCAGGCAGGACTGGATATGGTTAGATCACAGAAGCTTTGTGTTGAAGTGAACTAGCAGTTCTTCAAGTGAAAGAGCAGTTTTGAATTCTTTCTCAAAGCATTAAGTTTGTCCCCTTTTGGAAGACTTGAGGAACTCTTAATGATCTGTTTCAAAATTTTTAACATGAAAATTTCTGATGCCTAGCCAGCCAGTGTTGTCCTTGGCCAGCTCACCCTGTTTATGCTTCTCTTAACGTTGGCTTTAGTTTAAATCACATAGATTTTTTCCCCTTTTCCTGGTATTTACCCTTCTTTCCCAATGGTTTGCAGAAAATAGCTATTTTCTGTCTCAGCCCTATTTTCTGATTCTTCAGTCTCTTCATGCAGTCTGGGCACTTCGGTAACTTTCTGCACCTGCTCCAATGTGAGGTTTATCTTTCCTGGTCAAGAGTAGCCTGCTGACCTCTTAACTGTTAATCCAGGTAGGGTGTTATAAGAAAGAGCAGTGGTTTACTTACTGGCCTCTATCTAAAAAGACATAATATTTCTAGGTACATTGGAAATTATTCTCTCTTAATTTTTATATTACTTGTGAGTATTGATATGTTACTCGCCAGTCTCCTGGAAATGACTTAGAGTCCGTGGTTCATTTGGTTTTGACCCTCTTGCTTCCCAGTAACCTCTTTTCTCATGCATAGCATGGCTGGGTGAATCCAAATGTAAATGATTTCAGTAAATGAATTACAAAATTTCCCCTATCGTGTTGTCTCTCACTGCAGAAATACTCAAAGGGGTTTCTAACAAGTTAGACTTCTCTCACCACTTCTTTTATCAAATACCTTTGAAGAAGCTTCTTTGTGAATTTCCCTTTTTCAAATGTTTGATGTTGAAGGGATGTTTTCATTTTTTTCCTTCTCTTTCTGGAAGCTTAACTGAAACCAATTTGCAATCTGGCTGTCTTTACCTAGGTAATTTTCTGGTAAAAACTGATGTACTTTGTGTTTTTTCTTCCATCACTCATCATAATGACCATGTCCTGCTCTGGAAGGCTCTTCTCCCATTCCTTGTATATATTTTTTTCCAGGAAAGCAAGTGACAAGTTAGACAACTGAAATGCAAAGATTTCTTGGTTTTGTTTTTTAAAGGATTTGACAATATTTAAAAATGAATCTATTGGTATCACATTAGCTGTCTTTATTTTATGTAGACTTCTTGTTTTAATCTACCTGGTCTCAAGTTGTTATTTGCAGTAATGTGGAATTCAAGCCTCATGGGTTTCTCATGCTTCGTGACTAATGGCTGGATGTAGGGAACAAAGAAATGTCTGAGGTGGTTCTTACGAAACATTTATTTACTGCAGCACACAGCAGTAGCGGTGCTCCTTAACTACATTACTGTTTAATGAATTTTCGCAGACACCTGGGGACATCAGCTGTCAGTGGTGGGAATCACTTGCCCTGCAGTGTCTTTATCCATGGTCATGGTACATGAAAAGGGCCAAAACCGAGTTTTCAGACTCATGAGAAAAATCAGCCAACTGTTTTAGGATTTTTTCCCCCTTTTTAATCCACAACCAGTTGTTAGCTGTACAGAAAGTGAGAAGCAACGGGCATGCAGTCCTGCAGTGACCATTTTGCCAAGTCACATTTCAGTGGATACTTGGGAATTATTAGTGTAAGGGTCTTGCCATGCTCCAGTCCCTGTTGCATACTGGTTTTCAAGCCCTCAGCATTCAGGAGGCCTCCTCACTGTTATATCTCAAGGAGCGATGCTGGCTGCTGCTGGTCACCAGAAGACTGCTGTCCCACAGGTCTTGGTTTTGCTGTTTATCCCCACAGTTCAAATGAGGTTCGCTCTAAAGAAACATATTGGGTGTTCAACATCCTGGCTTTATGAAATAGACTACATCCTGACTGATGTCAGCCACTGGAAGATTAATCAAATAAAGGGAAACTCTAGCCCCAAAAGTTTATCAGGAATCGCAAACCGCCCTGCTGTATTTGTTCGCAGGTAAAATCCAAAATGTCTTTCTCTCCCCCTCTGTGGCCGGGAGCCCAGCTCTGGTTTGCATGCTACACCCAGGGCTGGATAGGAGCTGTTATATTCTCCTCCTCGGGGGATGGAGGGAAAATCGCGGCAATTCAGATCTCCCTCGGAGGGTTAAGAGGAGGGGGGTGCTGGGGACGAGTTCTAAAAACCTTTTCCTTTCGATCTGATGGCAGAGCAGCCTGTGTGGAAATGCTAACATCCCTCTGTCGGACCATCTCCGGTGCTTAGCTCCGGAGTTGTTCAGTCAGTTGTCATCCAAATGAGGGGCAAACGGCTCCCCCCACCCTTCCTGTGCAGCCCCGGGGTGCATGCGGGGCAGGTGCTGGGAGAGGGGCAGGGGACTCTCCACCGAGATACGCGTGGTAATGCCCAGTTTGAGGGCGCTGACCTCCAGGGCATTTGAAGAGAGAAACCGGGGTGATCAGTCCAGGAATATGCATTTGAGTAGCTGCTTGCTTGTCCTTGGTCGTAATCAGCGTTTCTGTCATCCCAGATTGCCTTCTCCCTTGACAGCAGCATTTTCCATGTGCCCGACTGCCCGGCTCCTTTTTTGTCATTCCCATCGGGTAAAAGCGAGTGAGAAACTTCAGATTTTTTCGTTTGTTTATGCTTCAGAAGCCAACTTTTCTGCTGGTTCAGCATCTCCAGTGCAGTGCTGCAAGTTATTCACTAGGAATGCTAAAACAAACCTTGCGACTTCCCAGGTAGGCTGAGGCTGGGACTGGTGTGCAGGCTGCGGCTTTTCTGCGGTCACACGACGGGCTGATCGCCTCTCCAGTGGGAGGTCTGCCCCTCGGGATCCTCTGCCGAGCAGCTCACAGAGCAAGGTCTGAGACTTCAAATCCCTTTTGGAGGTTGCAAATGCATCTCACCTGGAAAATATCCTGCTGAAGGCTGACATTGAAAGGACAGTAAGCTTTTGTGTGAAGCGTTAGGCTTTGTCCATTTTTTGCTGCAGGTATTGACCGAACTGGAATGAGATAGGAAAATAAAACAATTCCTTGCCCAATTGTTTGTGCGTTTGATGGAGTTACCTGGTAGGTCTAGCTCCTCGTTTCTCCTCTTTCCCTGGAACTCTGTCCCAGAATTTAGGAAGAAGTGAAGCACTCAAAAAGGGAGCTAAAAAGCACAAAAGTGGGCAAAGATCGTCTCTGAAGCTTGTTGATTTGAGGGGTGTAATGCCATTTTGATACTTAGAATCCCTGTGATAGGAACTGATTAGACAGGCTCCTAGGGCAGATTTATTTTCATTTCAATAAGTTAAATTCATTCACAGCAATTAACGGCAGTATCGGCATCATTCTGCTGCAGTCTAAGAAAACTACAGCTGAACTTACGGCTGTGTGAGTAGCAGGCTCCTGTTCTGCCACTCCTGCATTTTGCCTACCGCGGGTCGTGCCTCTGGAGTGGGTGCTGTTTGCCAGGCGCCCCGTGGTTACGCACAGGAGCACACGATCGCGGTGAGGACGGCGGCTCAGCAAGAGGCTGGGGCTGTGCTGCTTGGGATTCCTTTCTTCCGGAGTGCCTTTCTTCCGGTGACTTTCATCCTGCCTCGCCAGCGAGGATGTAGGTTTGCAAGTCAAAGCAGAATAATTTTGTACTTCAGTGGCGCTGGCTTCTGTGAAGTGTAACTCACAGTATGTGGTCATACTTCGTATCGGACTGTTCAGGGTTATTTAAAGGTCTGTTCCTTTTTATTTTCTTCAAAAAGAGTGGATGACCTAAAATGGTGTTTTATTTTGCGCTGCTGTGTATAGTCTGTCAGAACGTGAACAGCTCAATCGAGTTTTTAACTGTTTCATTCTCAAGCATTTAAGTTATTTGCAGTCAGGTCTCTGATTCAGAACTTACTAACTTATATATCCTGTTGTAATTGGGTTTCCCTGGATATCACAGTTGTTCCAGTGGTGACTCTGTCAATAGATCTTCAGGAGGAAAAAAGGAAGAAAACATTCGTACTCCTCGAAGGACAACTTTTTATCTACTTTTGCTATCTTTGGCTTACTAAGTCAATTCTCTCAGTGTAATGGCTATGTGAACCTCACATTATTTCATAATGTTTAGCACCTAATTTTAGCTGGCATTGAGCCCTTACCACTGACTTCAAATGAGGTGATACCTCTGAATGTTTCGTATTTTTCCATGTCAAGTTCTTAGTAAGGTATTAATTCTGTATTGCAAAAGACTTTTCTCAGTGTTTTGCACTAATCCCAACTGCTGTGTTTGAACTACTGTTCGAACTCGCAGCAGCAAGGTACAAGGCACTGCAATGTTCTTCAAAATCATGACGGATTTACCAGATCTGCTCAGGTTGAATTTCCCGTAAAATGTGCTCTGCAAAAGCATTCGTGTGCACATGTTTTTACTGTTTCACTGAGTACTCCGTAGCTGCATTGTTTAACAAGTAAGTACTGTTCAACTGGGGTGTATTTTTTTATATATAGTAAGCTCCATTCAGTTTAATTTACTGATTTTTTTTCTAAAAATTACCTCTAATAAGATTAGAGAGATTGTGCAGAACTTCATATGTACTGTATATTTCTCAGTGCTAGAGATTTTCAGCAGAATGAACTTACATCTGTCTTTTGAGTGAGAAAGCAAAATTCAAGAACACAGGCTGAGCTGTGCTATCCTCAGGTTTTTGCATTCTTGCACTTTGAATCTTGAGCAGCAGGTTTTAACTCTCTTAATGAGGATGAGGGTATTTGAACAGAGCTCATTTGATATTATTTTAATATCATGTGGCTAACGAAATAAGTTGCGTTTATTAGTCTGGTATATTTGCTGATAAGGTTTCAAAATCCGAGACTTCGTTTCAAGGTTAGTTTTAGCTTTTCTGCCATCTTGCTTTAGCACGTGTCCATTTCATCACTGGAGAGCACCAGCTCTAACAACGAGCACATACAGATGGAGGTTGGGTATGACAAACAAAGTTACAAAAACAGGAGCTCTTTGAAGGTTGAGGAGAAATCCAATAGTTTTTCCATTCAGATGTTGTTTTGCATGGCCTCACTGACAACATGATGTAAGTGTAACCATCCCCCTTTTTCTCTAACCTGGTGTAATCCAAGAAAACTTCACAGCTAGCAGAGGTCAAAAGTGCTGTTGCATTGGGTTACAGAAAACCGGGTGGTCGAAGTGGGTGCTGAGAGCAGCTGTGGGAGGCACGGGTACCGGTGTCCAACTAAGCCGGATGTCTGGACTATTATCTCATCCCTGGGAGCCTATCCTACCTCCTGCTCAAAGCAGGGTCAGCTGTGGGGTCAGACCAGGTTGCTCAGGCCTTTATCCAGTCACGTCTTGGAAACTCTCAAGGAGTGGAAACTGCAAAACGTCTCTGGGCAACATGCTCCACTGCTGGGCTGTCCTGAAGGGTAAGAAGGTTTTGCTTGTAGCCATGCTGAACCTCTCTTGCTCCAGCTGATGCCTGTTGTCTTTCATCCTCCCACCATGCACTGCTGTGCAGAGCCTGGCCCCGTCTCCTTGAGGGGCTGCTGTCAGGTCCCCCCCCAAACCATCTCCCCTCCAGGCTGAACTAGCCCCATTCCCCCAGCCCTTCCTCACAGGGTACGCGTTCCAGCCTTGCCCGTCTTGGTGGCTCTCTGCTGAACTCACCCCCACATACAGATGTCTTTTCTGTACTGGGGGGGTCCACAACCACACTCAGTATGCTCGAAGTGGTTTAGCAATTGCCAAGCAGAGGCAGATAACTACTTCCCTGCGGACTCATGCCCCACTTGCTGTCTGCCAGGACCCCCAGGTCCTTGTCAGCAGAGCTCCAACCTGACTGGGTCCCTCTGAAGCTGCTGTGATGCTTTAGGGTAACCACATCACATCAATGCTGAATCTGTGTGTTGGGTTTTGTCTCCAACAGTATGAAGGAATGTCAGCCTCCTCAATACCGTGACCCTATTAAAAGGCTTGCTTTCATTCAGTACCAAATAAAAATGGATTATAAGCATCATCAGAAAGAGATTGAATGGCTTTATTTAGACAACTTTACTTTTTTCATACTTGGAGAGCTTTAGTGCTCTTTTGATACAGTCTATGAGCTAAAATTCGCAGAATGCAGCATGACGTGCACAGTGAAGCTGGGGTTGATGGCAGCATCGTTTTCTTTAGCTTGGTAAAACTGCTGTGATACAAGAGATTTTTCTTGCTTTTTTTTTTTTTTNTTTTTTTTTTTTTTTTTTGAAATGTTAGGTTAGAGAAATGTAGGTATCTGCATTGCCAAAACGACATCCACCCAGAGCCACTGTCTGCCAATTCCTTACTATATTTTATAAAAACACTCCTGAGAGAACTAAAATAAAGAGATGCTAGTGCTGTGTATCATTGCTGTGACTCACACAGTGTTTTTTACTGGTAACAGAGAGATCAGTATGCAGAACCCAACAAACTGCCCACATTGGTGAGAATACAGCAAAGCCCTTGGGAATAATCCATGATGTAAAACAATTTTTTTTTTTTCCCCCAGTATACTCTATCTTGCTTTGATGCATCAGTGGCAAGCCATGGTCCATTTGCTGGCAGTTTACAGCTACTCTGTAAGCAGCCTGATCTGTATTGAAGCAGAAAGCTTCCTGGGCAATGACACAGCTGAAACTGCAACTGCTGTTTGTTTAGCAAACTCAATCTGTTTGAAAGCTGAAATGCTGGTTTTGTTTTTGTTTTTAAACTGAAATAAACCTCTGTGAATTTTATTCTGCTTTTCTAAAACCAACCAACCAACCAGCCAAAAGACAGGTTTTATTTGTTGCCTTTTAGCACTCCTCTGCACCCCCTCCACCCCTAATATTGGATTTCTCTTTTGTGGTCTATGGCCAGCTATATGCTGAGCTTCCAAGGTTGAAAACTATGCTGGTATTATGAAATACTTTCCTTGTTCCCCCAAAAATATTGCAGTAAAGCTAGCCTGTCATAAAGAATGCTTGCTTAGGTACATCATGGACTGCATCATTTACTTTTCCCACAGGAATTGTTCTCCCACATCTTCAACATCCCACAGGTACCTGCCCATCTTGGTAATTTCTGTTGGAAGCTTCACCTTGGTCTGTGAGATCCAACAGCCTTCACAGTAAGGGTTCTCCAAAACTGGCTCTTAGAATGATATTTACTGAGTCTTCTGTAACACAGTGGAGGTGCTCAGGTGCTCTATTTGTCATTTATCACTTCCCTTTGGCTGAAATTTAGATGAAATGAAACATGGAAGGGGAGTTTAATAGTGCCAAAGCCATGGAGAAAAGTTTCGGAACTCTGGGCTAAGATCCTCAAATCCAAACTGGTGTTGTTTATTCTGCAGTGTCCAAACAACTCCTCTGGGACCTCCTGTGATGGTAAACATGCTGCTCTTCATTTCTATTTTTTTTTATTCCCGTGGGCCATAAATTGCAGCCCAGTTGAAGGGTGTAGGAATTTATTTTTCAGCATAGGGCTCATCTTTAAAGCTGTATTTCTTTTTAGGGAGATTGGAAGCTAAAGTGGCTGTGCACGTCTGTCCTTCAACATCACGGGCTGCTCAGACAGGTGAGAATTGCCCCTATACCATCAAAGCCTTGTTCTCAGCTGAATGAAAAAACTCCCTGCGGTGGGATATGGCCTGAAACAAGATCTGAGAACTGCTTCATTCCACCTCTGTGGGTGCTGGTGGCTCCTGTCATCCCTGTAAGCCAGGGGTCTGGGTCTGAGGGATGCTACAACTGCACCAAGCTCTCTGACAGCCTTTTCTGCTGTGAGGGGGATTCGGCCAAGTGTTACCTGGGAATCAGTGGGACTCAATAGCTGTTGTGTCCCCTGATTCATGGTTTGTTGGAAACCCTCTGCAGGGCGCTGTGTTCTCTTCTGAATAGCTCTGTGGGTGCTGTTCCTCCAAAAGACTAGTGTGTGACTTTTCTTGTCTGGGGTAAACGTGAGCTGAAGCCAGGGAGCGTGCAAAGAAGTGAATTTTGGTCCACTTTGCGTAGGTGGACACAATCGTAATTATATCTTACTCCTGTGACTGTAGCCTTAAGTTGCATGCTTTTTGTGACTACGTTTTGTGCGAGTCTTGGGAATATTGCAGCAGTTAGAGTTGACCTTTGGCTGAACAGACACAGGAATGCACAACCGCATGATGTTTTTACAGTAAGTATTTCACTGTATAGGTAAGTACCTAACCAGCAGCCAGT
This sequence comes from Chauna torquata, assembly GCA_013399475.1. Lineage (NCBI taxonomy): Eukaryota > Metazoa > Chordata > Aves > Anseriformes > Anhimidae > Chauna > Chauna torquata. Next base: position 156,613 of record VXAL01015580.1, read on the forward strand.
AACACTTTCTTCTTAGAACAAAGATTTTGACATTAATGAGCTATTTGGATGGTCTGAGATTTACTGCAGAAGAGAGGACAGGGCTGGGAGCAAGGAAAAGGCAGAGCAGTTTTAGTGGAGAAATGCCAGGGTTGCAAAGGGACTTTTTGGACCAGACCAAGTGGAAAAGATGTGTTTGTGTCAAAACCCTGTAGCACTGGATGGCAGCACCTGCAGTTATAGGAGCTGGAGACATTGCCAGTGACTTATTTATTCCTCTTCTACTGTTTGCCTCCATGGGCTAGCTGCACGGTTTTGCAGCTCACCTGGGACTATTTCATTTTATGTTATTTTTATCTCCCTGCAATGAAGCTTTTGAATCAATCCGTCTTTTATGCCAGCCATTGAATGCTGAAATGGTTAAAGATGACCTTTCTTGCTATCAGCTGTGCCGGTTATATCCAATGCCATATGTGAATTGACTGAAAAGCTATGGGCAAGTTAGAGCATACTAAAAATAATTGTTTTGAGTGCCGTTGCTCATAGTTTAGTTTCTCTGCCAGTTATGCTGTAAACAGTGAGGGTGACCCAGAAGCCAGTTGGCTACTTTGATGGCTGCTGAGGGTGAAACAGATCTCCAAGCACTGAACAACTTGCTACTAATCTTCAACAACCAGAAGTGCTGTTTTCCTTTAAACAGCCTGTCTGAAGCTGCATGCTTGCACTTGTGTTCCGTCAGTACCTTTGGAGCTTCAAACCTGCTCTCAAGGTGTTCTTGGAACATTTAAGTGGATGTGTAAGTGGCCTGGATAAGTGTTAAAGGGGCTGATTTCTCTGAAGATCAGTTGCATATTTCAGTGGCAAAAGCTCTTTTCCACCCTCCTCAGCCTAAGGAAAATTGTGCAGCACTGAACATGTTGGTGACTGCTGTGTAATTTGTTCCTATTTGGGGTATCAAACCGCAGGTTGCAGGAGAGAGCTTGATTGATTTCAGAATTGATTTCTTGCCTTTCTTCTTTAATTCTGTTTTGTTTTCACCATATCTATCTGTGTTTTTGTATTGGTGATGAAAGAAATGATGGGTGTGGGTTGCTATTAAGCCCTAAGTTTAAAGCAAGGATTTCATGGCCCTTGGCTTGGAACCTCAGGAAGCATTGATAGGTGATGTTGTTAAAAGTTTGTAACACCTGCAGTTGGGACTAGACTTTCAGGTGTTGTCAGGAAAGCAAACAATTATTATTTTTTCTTTTTAAAGTTGCATGGCATCATCCTCCATCTCTAAAAGTCAGCAATTGACGCTAAACGGAGGACCCTGCCTAATTGTTGTGATTTGGGAGTGTCCTTGCAGGAATCAGTAGTTATGGAAATACAACATTTTGATGTATATGCATCTGCTTCTTTAGCACCAGCTGACAAAGTCAGTGACCTTAACTGACAATCATTTTGTTTCTCCCTGAGAGTTGTAAAAAATAAACAGAAAGATAGTCTGCTGTTCCTGAGAGCTTTTGCTTATTTCAGTAACAGATTAAACATGTTACAAGAGTTGACAGCTTTTAATGGAGTTGAACTATTTACTCTTTGCCTTAGTAAAAGGCTGTTTCCGAAAACAGGGGCTGGTACACAATGCTTATGCCAAAATAGAGTTTCCTAGTTACATACTTGTAATTGAAAATGTTCTAATGATCTTAACTAACTCTGTCTTTAGAATCTACATAGAAAATTTATCCTTTAATAAGGAAACATTTTGTAAAATCTCCACTACTGTTCAAAAAGTGATTTTGCAAAAGTTTCCCAACTTCCTATGTTCCTATTAACTTTTTTCCTTCCTAAAATTCTTCCTAGTCTTTTAATTATAGAATGTGATTTTTGCTATAAAACGTGACCAGGATGTGCTTTAATCTACGGAAAAGCAGAAGCCTTGCAGTTGTAGCAGAACTGTACTTGCTTATAGCTTACCTTGCACATTTCTGCAGAAAGTGAAGTGAATCAAACGTACTAGGGCTCTCATGCAAAGAGGCACAGGACCAGTGGGATGTTTATGCTCAATTAAATAGTCCTACACCCACCTTCCCGGCTACAAAACATAATTTCTAGTTGTTGTGTCTATTCTGTCTCAACCGATGTAAGTGGAATCATATAGTGGAGATTGTTGTTGACTTGTACTTATTTCCCCCTAGAATGAATTATTTACTGTTAACCCTTTATTGTTGTTACAGAAACTGTTTACCCCAGCTTTTGAGAAGTAAATCGAGCTCTAGTGCAATAACTTGCGCCTCTGTTCACTTTCTCAGGACTAGCCTGCTTTTACCTAGAAAAAACTTGTCTTACATGTAATTTTTCTTAGAGCCAGGTGATGCAAAAATTCTGCAATTGTTAAACAGCCCAGTGAAAAGTGATAAAGCTCATGTTACAGACATGGAACACAAAATCACTTTGTGCTAGTCAAGAATATCCAGAGGCTTTCCTCTACAATGAGTTTTGAGGCTTTTCCTGCGCACCGATGCTCATATTACAGAGGACTTGCCCACACTGTGATCGATATGTGCTCTAAAAGGCTATTCTTGGGTTTCGGGTGTCCAGGTAATAAGCAGAGTTTGAATAGACTGGTAAACCAAACTGAAGGATAATAATACATGACTACTGGCAAACCACCTAGCTGGGAGTTGGTAAACATGATTCTGTAAGAGCTGTGGAGCGTGAAATGGGAACTGTGCTGTATTTAAACAATCAAAAGGATTAGCCCGAGTTCCTTGACTGCTGACAGGTACCTTGCATGTAAGTATAAGCAAGTCCTTCATAAAAACTATACAGCAACGAAGCAGATGATTCTCATCAGATTGTTTATGTAGAGTAGGGAGGGGAGCAGGGGATTCTGCATGGTCATTTTTTGAGCTGTACAGGGACAGACACTGAACAGTTTTTCTGAGCATGTGCTGGTGATTTTTGCATCAGACCTATGGGATATACCTTGCACAAACTTTCAAGACTGCTCCCTGTGCAAATCTGAGGGATGCAGCTTTTGTATGGTTCCTTCAAACTTGGGAGAACACCTGAAGTGCAACTGCAACAGTTATTTAGCTACAGAAAGTAAATGAACAATTTTTTTAAAATAAGAAATTGATGCACAATTTTAGGCTGCTGCCTGGGCCTTTTCCCACAATTGCTTATCAGTGTTGCCAATGATCTGATTTTTGGTTTTGCTATTTCAGATTTTATTTCAAAGTCAGGAGGGAATGATGTCTAATATTCCTGTTGTTAGCACTACTGATCTACAATGGGCATTTTAAATAGGTTTGCATTGTGATAAATGTGATTTTAATACATTTATTTTCCTTCAGTATCAAGCTGGCTTTTGCTTACTACTTTGTTTTAAATATTATCCTGAAAGGGCTTTCCTTTGAAAGAGACATGGGATTTGAGGCTGTGAGACAGACAAGGACAATGATGGCAAGATAATTAATACTAATAAAGATAATTAATACATTTTAATTACATTTGGTGTTTTATTCCCTAGCAGCTGGGTGCTCTGCAGGAACAACTGGTAAAACTCACCGCAACATGGTGTGCCTACAGCTGAGAGTTGAGACAGCAAACTGTTCACAAGGGTTATTACTGAGTGCTGACAGACTTTTCCCACACAAAAAGCTTGCAATGCTTCCTGCACCTGCAAGGAGCGTCCTAGCAACATCACTGGGGAAACTGTGTACCAGGACTTTTCTCTGAGTGCTTTTTGTTGAACGTAACTGCGGTTGTAAAACAAAGGTCATGAGCAATTTAAGCTTTTCCAAGCGCTGTTGCTTAATTCATTTCCTCAGTGAAAAGGTTGTGTTGTAGTTTTCTGCCAAAAGGATAACTATCAGGTTACAGAGTCATCCAACAGACTATCCAACTGCAGTTTAGTTAAACCTGAATATTGCTTAATCCAAGATGTCGCATCTCACTTGCGGGAAAATTGCTGTTAGCATTTAGCTCTAGCTTTTGCCTCGTGAAGTAACCAGCTGGCAGCTGAGGATACCCAGGGGCTTTCTCTGCAACAGAGAACAGGGAAGAGAACACGAGACACTACCAGGTAGTGGGAACAGATCGTTGGTCTAATTAAAGAAAAGAAAAAAGCCTGTTTTTTTGTCTGAGAAGGTGTATGCGGTCATAGTCTTAATGTATGCACAGACCTCAGGTAAGTCCCTGCTCTGTTCTTTGTCATCAGCTTTCAAGGAGAGTCTTTATTTCAGGTTTTCCTACATCATTCACTGGTACAATGTCAGAAGTACTTGCTGGGCTTGCTCTCACTGGCTTGCCATCTTGCAAAGTGGAGAGGGAAGTGTTTGTCTTTGTGTTTTATGGATGTGGGAGTTGAAGTGAAGGGCTAAGCCCCTTTTCAGACCACTGTCCTCCTCAGCTGAGCTCCTGATCCTTAGCCAAGAGGTCTGTCTGTCCGGTTCCTCTGAGGACCTGGGTGGGAGTTCAGCATTGTGCAGAGCAGCTGTCCTGGCGGTGGGACGGGGCGCTCTGGGAACGAACCACAGGAGAGCAGATATAGAAATACATCTCACATGTGAAGTCTTTGGGTCTGGGTCTCCAAGCACAATATCCTGCCCTTGTGAGATGGAGGGAAACGAGAACAAAACTGTTCAGCTGCTTGCGGGAGGTGCACTGTGGTCTGTTGGGCAGGGGATGGGCCAGGGCTGCAGCATTACTGGGGGAGCAGGGCTATGCTCTTAGCCCCTCTAAGCCTCTGCTTTTGCCACGCAAAACAAGGACAGCACTGTTGTCTCTGACCAGGAGAGATGGTGACGTAACCTAAAAAAATGTGTGCAGTGGTGAAGAACTACAAATTATGATTATAACTTCAAGTCAGTTGTAAAAAAGCATTATTACTCTCTGCACAGTCTAGTAGATAATCTCTGGTTCTAAAGCCCAGTCTAAAAATGGAAAAATTACCATTTCTATTCAAATCTGTGCGTTAGAGAGAGGTCAAAGCCTGTTGCTGGTCTTTTTTCTTCTGTATTCTCATTTGGTGAAAAGATTTTGTACTTAGAATGTCGGATGTTGATCTTTTTCCATTGGCTACTCAGAGAAATGCAGACTCTGTATGGTTTTGTATGTAAACAGTCATCAAAAAGTCAGCAGTCATCAGACACAATTCTCTCTCTTGACTCCTTGTTTATTGAGCTAAATGAAGGTTTAAACTGGGATTTAATACCAAACAAACTAATGTGCCTAAGGTAGCCATCTGTTTCCTTCATTACAAAAACACTCCAGGTATTTAGAGCCATTTGCCTTCTCTGAGAAATATTTCTGAGTAATTTGTTAAAGAAAATTAGATGAGGATAGGATGCTTGTTTTGAATTGAAGCAACACAAGAAAATCTAATTGAAAATAAATCATGGCTAATAGAAAAATGAAACACTATTCCGCTCAAACAACCTTTTCTTCTTTTTCTTTTTCCTTCCTTCTGGCCTTCAGGTGATGCGCTCCCTGTTCTCATGAATCCTTGCTCACTGCCACAGTCTATTCCCCTGGCAGAAGGAATCTGCCGTACCATATCAGACATGAATGCAGATCAAATGATGGTCACACAGAAAACTTTAGTGGAGCAGTTAATGAAAAGTTATCCAGGTAACGTGTTTGTTTCCTCTTCCTTTTAAAAGTGACTGTATCATCAAGCTTGAGTTTCTGATATTGGGCAAGTCATCAATGAATGTTTATAAGCAAACCTGGTGATGTGGAAGAATATAAATGGTAGAATACACATATCTGTGAGCATCATTAACATTGTTTTATGATCCTTTTTACGGATTTTAATAAACTGGGTGCAGTAGTCCATTGAGATTAAGCCCTTTCTCAAGGATAGGAAAAAATAGATGAGGTATTCAGATGCCAGATCTGGAAAAGCATAAAATAGACTATTTTCCAGATCAGTTAAGTCCTTTGAGTCCTTTAAGAGACAAGAACACATTTGACTTTGATGACAAAGGGGTCTACTGTAGGGGAGCTACATCTGGTGTCTGCTATCAGAAATGTAACTGGCCTCAAAATCAGGTTTCTTGGTCAAATTCCAGCCCCCTCCTTCCTGAAAGCAAATTAATTACACCAAATGAGCTTTAATCCTTCTCTTCTGATGGGGGTAGCAGCCACTTCCCTTAAATGCTGCATTTTCTTACAATCTGAAAAACATCCAGTTTCCCTTAAATCTGCAGTATTGAAGTGTGTGTGTGGTGAGGTGGTGCATGTGTGTTTCTGTAAAGGCTCATTATAGCCCTGTGAAGGAGGTTGCTTGGTTTCATACTGAGCTTCCTCTTTTGATTCTTCGTAATCTTATAGCTCTGCAAATGTTACAGGTTGATCTGATAAGCATTTTCACTACTGGGAAAATTTTTAATGCAACCCCATAAACTGGCTCCAAAAGCTGCCAGGAATGTGATGTAATCCACATGTGCTCTGAGACACCACATAGCATTTTTAGCTCAGCCAGAAGTAGCACTCTCAAAGTCTGTAGAGGGAGAGAATGTTTTTCTTGCTATGTTTTAATCTTGCTGGAAGTCTTCGTTCTTGCGGGCAGGAGATCAGCAGAAGCTTGGGGCAGCAGGTCAGATGTCACTAGACTAATGATTCTGAGACTGTGACACCTGAGGGAAAACCAGCAGCTGAGACCAGTCTCAGTGAGGTAAACTTTGGTAGCAATTGTCAAAATTGACGAAACTATACCAAAAGCTTCAGAGAGAGTGATAAAAGCTGCTCTTAAATAACCTACCCAGAGGCAAATGCTTTGAACAACACATTGCTTGGCTTGTGCCTGGCAGAAGGTCTCTCACGAGCATCATATCCTGACAGATGCAAAGAGAACATCCTTGCTTATTTGAAGGAGACGATCCTAAGCTCCATCACAGCAGTGCTGCTGTGACCATCAGAAACGCAGCTGGTCTTTACCTTCTTCCTCAGGGGTGAGCTTCCCTCATCAGTGAGGAATGGCCTTGAGAGAGTTAAAAGGGTTTTACTGATCTTTAAGACGCTGGCTGGCTTGCAGCTATCGGGGCCCTCGGCCGGATGGTGTTTCTGTGCTGCCCTCACCTGGCTGGCCCAGGAGGGCTCTCCCCGACTCGGGACTGCAGTCCGCTGGCTCCGGATTTGGGGCAGTCCCCGCTGCCCTGCACGCGTGGACACCGCTGCAGCGGGGCTGTCCTTGTCCTGCAGGGAGCCCTAGGGATGTGGGTGACGGACAGCTGGGTGCAAGCACAATTGCTGGCTCTGGTGGTGTATTAAAAAAAAATCCTGCCTTTTGTCCTGTGGCACCAGACGCTTTCCTGTTGAAATTGAGTATTTTGTATTTGCACTTCAGTTGCCAGGTCAGTTTCAAACTTCTTTCTGAATCCTGCAAACTAAATACACTGGGTATTTCATGTTGAGTTGCTTCCAGATCCGGTATCTCCAAGTTATTTTTTGGTCAGTTCCCATTTTATTTGAAAACTTATTTCTGATATCTCTATCTGTTGTAGGCATTGCAGTTCCCTCCCACAAAATCTTATACAATATCCTTGGTACTCTAATTAAAGAAAGGAAAATCTATCATACAGGAGAAGGATACTTCATTGTTACTCCTAACACCTACTTTGTCGCAAATGATGCCACAGAAGACAGTAAAAGAGGCCTGCTGGAGGACAGTTGCTGTTCATTGTCTTCCATCAGTTACCTTGTAAACATTGAGAGCTGCGCAGACCCAGTGAAAGAGAACATTCCTACGGTATCCCGTTACAGATCCTGCCATAGTTTCCCTGACCAGACCATGTTCTGTGAACAAAGACATTGGCAACTAATGAACCACAGAGGAGGTAAGAAAGGCTGCAGTAAATTGAAGACTTCAGTTCAAACTCAAGTGATCTCCACATCTGCTGAAAACCATTCCTGGGACACCATCAAATCCCTGACATCAGTGAAAGAGAAACTGAAATGTAAAAGATTTGTCCTTGGCCTTTTCTGGAGAAGTACTTCTAAAAAAGAAAAACATAAGGAGTACTCTACTTTTTCAGCCCAGTTTCCTCCAAAGGAGTGGCCAGTCAGAGACGAAGATGACTTAGATAACATTCCACGTGATATTGAACATGAAATCATCAGGCGTATTAATCCTACTCTTACAGTTGATAATCTGATCAAGCACACAATATTAATGCAAACGTTTGAGGAGAGGAAAAAATATATCAGTAAAGGTACCTCTGCTGAAGCGCTAACGCTTGGGCAAAAGCATTTTTCAAAGGAATGTACTCAAAAGACACAAATTAGAACAGCAAAACACAGCAGGAAAACCAAATCAAACAAAGAGAAGCAAATTAGCAGAAGCAACAGGAAATCTCACATGCATGAGCTAACATCCCAAAACCAGACACTGGAAGAGAACATTTCACTGCCTATCACAAACCAACAGCCATCGGATGTAGCAATGGAATCCCATGTCATATATAAAAAACAAATCAAGAACCCTTTTCAGGGTCTGTCATGGAGACGCAACTTTTATGTGAAAGGGCACAAAGGTCGTATTACCAGTCAGCTGAAGTGCAGGACTCAAAAGCAGGAAAGGGATTTACAAAGGCCACATTCCTTGGACTCCTCAAAAGCCTTTGACTATGAAGCTGAACAACTGGTTGCTGAAATGCAGGCTGACAATGCTAAGCAAAACAAATTACTCCAAGCTAATAGGTCTTCCCTCCAACTAAAGAAAGGCAGTTTAAGTGAAAACCTTAGTTATCTCCAAAGCTGTACTTTGCGAACAGATGATAAATGTAAATACTTTCTGGAGAATAATATTTCTGAAGACCAAGTCTACAGAGGAACAGTCAAAAGAAATTCTGGGGATATTCCAGAATTCCCTCAATCCTACACTGAAGGTAACAGTGTGTGCAAAGAAGCAGCAAAATATTCATCACATCTGAAAGAAAAGTATTGCAGGTACAAAGCTGACACTGTATGTGACTTATTGGATCAAACAGCAAATGAATTTCAAAATGTCAGTCTTTCACATTATACAAGCAATGTTACCCAGTTAAAAGAATTTGGTGTGAAATACAGACAAAAGACTGATAAAAAGAATGAACTTACATTTAAATATGACTGTGCCAACCATCCTGGATCAATGAAGCTGGAAAGTGAAGGATTTACTGATAAATGCCATCTTCTGCACCAGAAAGAACATGATTGTGACAGCTGTAGTTTACTGTATCTGGATGACAATTCTGAATGCAATGAACAATGTCACTTGCTTCCTGGCCATGCATTTTCAGGTACAAAAGACTCGAGTAAAGCTGTGCAAAAGCTGGGGACAGCTCTAAAAAACTCCAAGGTTAATATTTATCCAACCCAATACAATACAACTGTAAATAAACATGACTCTGGAGAGTATAGATATAAGGAAAGTGCTGGTTTTGCAGAATTGATTGATGGCTCAAAAAAGCATCACAAAACAGACTTCACAGCAGAAAGTTGCTTGTGTAGTCAGGGTCTTCCAATAGTCCACAGAAAGGAAGAAGAAACTGGCCTTACTGAATGCCTGAAGGCTTCAGCTGTAGCAGATTTCGGCAACACTAATGAGGCTGGCTCAGATGCCGACACTTTGCAGAACTCCACCTGTGAGATGGGAGAAGTAGTGGCATGCTGTGCTTTGGGCCCACAAACTAAAGAAATGAGAAATCCCCTGGGAAAAAAAGGTCTGTTTTTTAAGAATGCATGTACTGTGATATCAGGACAGAATCACACAGGAGGGACAGAAAACCACAGCATTACAGGAGACAGCGGAATTGACTCCCCAAGGTAAGAAAACACATGTAACTATGTTGGATGGTTTGTCTTCAAATTAACAATCAGATTTAGGTAGAACGATTGCTGTACATCATGGATACCCCTCCCCAACAACAAAATTGTTATTATCGTTAAAAACTTAAGTCTTATCACCCAGAAATACTCAAAATGCATAGTTCTACCACATCTTTTTACACAAACTTTCTCCCTTAATATGCTATACATATGCTGCTGTTTGTATTTTGCATTTGCTCTCATGAGACAAGAAAATATTACGAGCTCTGCTTTACAGGTAGATATGTGGACGAGTGCAGAAACATTAAGAAACATGGTGATGGATAAACTCAATGTGTTCCTGTTAACAAGAACACTCAACTTGCGTATGATATCACAGATGTTGTCATAGTTTCCCCAGTTGTAGATGAAGAATAAAAAGTGCTTTATAAAGCTGTTCAATCATAATTTAAAGTACAAAATGTCATCCAACTTGCTCACAACTGGACAGTGTATGCCACTTGAACTACAGGCTTCTCTTCTTCTCATAGGGTACCTGTTGCCTGTCACTGTGTAACTTTTTCAAATAGATTTTTGAAAATTCCCTTAACGTGAAACAAACTGGTATGAATCAATTTTTTACATAGTTGTATGTGGGTGAGACTTACAAAACTGTTAACTAAATTGGCAAGAACGTAAGATAAAATGCTGTACGGAAAAAAAGCATACCCATTTTTAATAGCATCATATGGTCTTAAGACATTAAATGACTGGTATTTAAGTACAATTAAACCACTTAAGTTCTCATTAGGTATGTATCGTCACCTTGAGAAGCTTGTATACGAAGGAAGAAATGACATACTACAGTTTTTAAGGAAATTCTGCTGAAGTTTGTTTGTTTTTTTTCTTAAGCAGCTTTTTGGCTGTGCACTCCCAAGCACAATTCTAATGTGTTACTTGGACATGGACACTTGAAGCCTCTTGGTTGTTCTTTAGCAAAAAATATTTACAAGGTCACTCTGATTGTATTGATGCCATCTGAGGCACCAGAAGCTAAGCCAACTCAGTTTATTTTTAGAACATGAGGTCTGACCTCTAATAATTCTGTTGTTTTAGATGGACTGAAAAGATGAAGCTTCCTGCCAAATTCTGAAAGAACAAATAATAATGCAAAAAGAAGGGCTGAGGGGAAGGACAATCGCAAAAAAAAAATCCTTGCTTCAGCTAACTGTGGTCATAAATGTTTGATTATTTTTTTAATGAGCTATGTAAACTTTTTTCTTTGTAACAATGCAACCATACTATAACTGGTCACATCTGTGAGGCTGTGTCTAAATCAAAGCTGTTTGTTAAAACTTTGGATATCTAACACGCATTTCTGTTGCTCTCATCATTAGTTTTTGCATCCCCGTATATAATAAAAGTGAGGACTAATACACTTCGTTCAGATCACACTGTTAATCTGGAAAGGGTACGTGTTGCTCTAATAGGCGCCGTATCGCTCTGACAGGACTGTTTTGCATTGTAATTCCTAAGTGTTTTCTACTTGTGACACAGAAACAACCGCAGGCTCCGTCTCCCCTGCCAGGAAGCAACGCAAAGGAACTAGATGGGCACGCACCTTGTTAACAGAAACACTCCTTGAATCCGGAGGCTTTCTCACAGTGTTTTGGAGGAATGTCAGCTGCCCTCCTAAGTCTGCTTGGGTGTGTTCGTGTGTGGCAAACAGGATTTAGTCTTCGCGAGTGAAAGTGAGCTGGTGCAGGAGCGGGCTCCTGCTGTGCTCCCCGCCGCCCCTGGCCTTCCCTCAGGGAGGGAGAGCTCGTCCTGGCCCCCTCGGGATTGCTACAGCCCAGAAGACTAACGTTGACTTCTTAATCCCGATTTCTTCCTGCAGCTACAAGCGGGCTGCGCTGCTTTCGGGACCCGGCTCGCAGTCTGTTAAGAGCTCCCAGAGGCGCTCGGTCACGCCCTTGGTGGCGACCTCAGCCGCTTTCTCTATTGAAAATCTGGCTCTGGGAGCAACCGGGACAGGAGGCTAAATCCGCGGCTATCGATCCTCAAAGCTACTGGAGATTTCTTTGGGGGAACGTGTCTCTGGCTGTGAAGAGGGGCAGGAAACCGCATCGGTGCCGGCTGGGGGCGGGCTGCGCCTCCGCCCGCGGCCGGTTTCAGTCACGCCGCTACCGGCGTTTCTCCTCAGGCTTCCCCGGCGCCTCACCGCCTCCCTCGGGCGCTGCCCGTCGGCGGCTCTGCTATTTGCTTAAAAACCCCGCCTAGGGGCTTATACGTGCAGCGGGGCCACGGCACAGCGCAAACCCCGGCAGGAAGCCAGGAGGGGGCGCGGACCGCCTCTCCCCCAGCCCGGCTCCGCCGGGCCGCCCCCATCATGGCGGACGCCCCACAGCAAAGGCGCGGAACCTTCCCCAGAGCTGCGCGGGGCGTGCTGGGCCTTGTAGTCCGGGGAGCCCCGAGGCATGCTGGGTTTTGTAGTCTGGCGGAGCGGCGGCAGGCCATTGGCGGGCGGCCGGGGGCCGCCCGCTGGGGCGGTGGGCGGCTTCCGGGGTGGGGCCCGTTCCTGTCACGGTGCGGCAGCGGCGCGGCGGCCGGCCGGCGAGCGGAGATGCCTGAGGCCACCCGGTTTTGCGCCAGCAGCGGGGCCGAGTCGGATCCCGAGAGCCCCATGGAGAGCGAGTCAGCCCTGGAGAACAGCCGGCGGCGGCGCAAGGTACCGGGGTAGGGCTCCGGGGCCTTCCGTGGCCGGGTCCGGCCTGGCCACGCCGCGCCTCCCGCACGCCGGGGTTCGCGCCGCCACCTCCTCCTCGGCGGGTGCTGCCTCGGGTCGTGCCCCGCCGGTGCCGCGGGCCGGNCAGCGTGGGGCCGAGCCCCGAAGTTGAAGGCCCCGGGTGTCCCGCGGTCGGGAAGCCGCCTCCCGGCGGCACCTGCGCGGCGGCGGGGCGGGGGGGGCGGTGTCGGTTGCCTTGTGCGAGCCCCCATGTGAGCCGGTGGAAAACGGACGTTCGGTTCTAACTGCTCTGTAACGCCTCCTCGGTTTCCCGTCGCTCGGGTGGTGCGCGTATTTTCACTAATGGTTGTGTTGCTCTGTGGCTTACCAGAAGGAGAAAAAAGAGAAGAAATCTAAGCGCAAAGATAAATCTCGGAAGAGAAAATCTCAGACGGATGAAAGTGAGCAATCGGAGGATGACGTTGATTCACCAAAACTCAAGAAAGCAAGGAGCGGAGATAAACAAAATGGTTATGCAAGAGAAGAAAGCCTGGAGAACGCAAGGTTATCTTCCCTAACCATTAAATCCACCCACAAAAAACGGCACAGTAATTCCAGTGAAACATCAAGTGGTGACTGTGACAGTGACCAAGAGCAGGTAAAAGTAAAAATTGATTTATCTATAGTGATGAAGTTAGCTTTCAATTCCTGTGTTACAACAAGGTTAAATTTAGAACAGTTTATTTTTTTTCTTTCCCCCCCTATCAATCAGTGGGAAGACTGTTGCAAATTTTCAAGGTCTAAGGCTACTTGGCCTGTTGTTGCTGCCTGTTGATTATTTGCAAAAATTCTAAATTCTGAAAGCGCTGAAGTTCTAGATCAGTGTGCCATGGTTTCCTCACTTGAACAGTCGGGTACTGTTGGAGCTGTTGGCAGCTGTTCCCAATCTGCAGTGAGATGGTACTTTAATATGATTCAGCATCATTAGATGTGATTGTAATTGCCAGAAATATATTTCAATTGACTTACTTTTGATAGTATGAGCAGTTCTCTGGTGAAGGAGTGTTTTCTTGTTTTTTTTTTTAACTAGTTGAAAAAGAAAAATTGTGTGTTAACATGTTTCTTTGTATGAACTTATTAAATAGCGCTTCTTAAGGTGATGTTTCTTAGTGTAATAAAATATATAATTGTAACAGTTCTGTAAGTGTTTGTAAGCCTTCCTGTAGTAATGTTTTTATTTTATCTGACTATTTCTGTTTGATTTAGGTTCTTTTAAATTGCTTGACATAAATCACTTTTCTGGGGGGGAGGGGGAACGTATTTTGTCGCACCTAGGATTTTTTTTTTTGAAAAGTCTTTATACCTGTGTTGTCTTCTGTTGCTTGCTTTTCTTTGTTGCAATTGATGTTTCACAAAGCATCCAGAGTTTCCATGGTTTAGTTTTCTTTTGTCACAGTTAACCTTTTAATCAGTGTACTGCTAAACTGTATATTGAAATGATGTGTTAGGAAGTAGGTGCGTTTGATGAGCTACCTCATTTTGTTACTCTTTTGGGGATCAATTTTTGCATATGTAAATCACTGTGCTGTGTTAGTTGGGAATTAGGAAGTTGGCTAGATATCAAGCCATACTACAGCATACTCTGCTTGGCTGTCAGTAATTGTTTAAAATATAATCTTAAAATTTGATTAAGAGTTTTTGGAGTTCTTAGTTTAGATGCTTTCCATTATTATGCCGTTATATTTGAAACAGTCTTAATTGAAATTACAGATCCAACTTTGTCTAACTTTGAACTATGATAGTAAGTAGAACAAAGAAAGCTCTTCAGCTGCAGCTGTGGTGTTGTTACTGAAACTTTGACCTTCACCTATGACACCAGCGTCTATGCCATTACCCTAACTGTTCTGATGGTTGTATGATATTTACATGGAACGTTATCTGAATTATTGTTTACCTAACAGGAGATGACTGAAGAGCAGAAAGAGGGTGCTTTCTCCAATTTCTCTATTTCTAAAGGGACTGTTCAGCTTCTTCAAGGTAAATTGCTTGGCATGATGTGATCACAGAAAGTAAATGATATGTCATGTGTTTTTATATTCAACATATCAGTGAGCTTTGGGATGTGCTCTACTTGTGTGTGTGCAAGCACCAATGTTACACAGAAGGCGTATCGATTGCCTACTTTAAATACATTATTGAACATAGATTTGTCTGTCTGCAGTTTTGCCCAGTTCAGCCTTTACAGTAGAACTGTAAATGACAGATATAAGTTAAAAAAAAATTGTGCGAGAAATTTTCAGTTATTTCATTGCAAGTAAAAGAAAACCGTTTATGTTTAGCATCTCTGACATTAGTTTATGTATGACTATACGAAATTGAGAGAAGCGGTTTAGATATGCATTTTATTTGAAAGTAAGAGATTTTCGTAGCTAGGTGGGGAGCACTGCATAAATAAAACCACAGCATTTAAAGACTTCTATTAAAGGCTAGTAACTTCATCTGTCCCAGCTAGCTCTATCTGGTGGTATGAAGTGGGGGAGAGTAAGACAGGCACTCCCAGGGTACTCTAAAGACGGCCTCCGAGGTTACATAAATCAGTGGAGGTGATGATATAGTCCTGACTTGCTCTAGAGTTGGTGGATGTTGTGCTTGGGATGACCTCATCTGAACAGTATGCGAGAAGACTTGTAACATGATCTTATTAAGGAAGTCTGTTCAAATTGTCACAGCTCGAGGAGTGACGTACCTGTTTCCCGTGCAAGTGAAGACCTTCCACCCAGTATATTCTGGCAAAGATGTAATTGCTCAAGCACGAACTGGAACAGGGAAAACATTCTCTTTTGCTATTCCCTTAATTGAAAAGCTTCAGGCAGACTCACAGGAAAGAAGAAGAGGCCGTTCACCAAAGGTAACTATGCATAGTAAGAATGCTGTTTCTGCTTTTGTCTTGGGTCTGAGTGATTCAGAGTGTTAACCCACTGGAAAAGTTCTTCACATTAGTGCAGGGATAAGCTAACCTACATTCTTTGAAAGCTTGGACAGATTCCTTGAAAGCTGTGTTTGCTGGGGCTTTGTCTGGATCCTGTGCTGCCTCATGCCCTCTGATCAAGATTAAAGATGACAGTAGCTCTACGTCTTGTCAGTTCCTTTTTCTGCTTACAGAGAGACCAAAACTAGAGGTGTTCAATGTGTCTGTAGTTAACTTTGGCCAGCCACCTTACCTGTTTGGGCTCAGTGGTCACTGGATGATTGTTTTTCCTCCCAAGTTAGCAACAAATCAGTGACTTTTTATTGCTTGATAAAAGCTGTCTGCTTAAGCATGTTTATTTAAACATGCAAATACTGGGAGACTTCAAAAATAGACTTATTTTTAAGTAGGACCACCACCAGATGTTAAAACTGCTCTGGAGAATGCAGATTCATTATGAGCTGTCTGCATTCTGCTCAAGAATACCATATGTTTATTTCACCAAATTCTTACGATATCTTCCAAAACTAGATAGGCCAAAGCTGATCATATCCTCATTAATGGTGGAAATTTTTTTTTGTCAATTTAATTCACCTGTCTTACAGGCTACCTGAAACTTATTCCAAAACTAGTGCTAGCTGTTTTAACTGCATCTGGCCATCACGTTGGCTGTCTGACTAGGAATGCTGACTTGAGATTTGGCACAGTCTTGCAGAGAAGGAAAAGCTTTCATCGAGGGAGTCACAAGTTTCAGAATAGAAAAGGTTTCAGGCCTTAATGCAGCATAGTATGCTACTTCTTACTTTTTTTATAAAATGTGTCAATGATGAAAGATGTAACAGGACAAGGATTTTAAGGGTCCTTTTGTCAAGCCTCTGTTGCCAGGTTGGAGAGTAGTATCACGAAATTATTAAAACTCCTGTCTAGTAGCTTGTCCATCACCTGCTGTGAAGCCTGTGTATTGGAAGAGGGCAGTTGCTGAGCTGCTTCTGTGGGGATATCGGTACAGGTTGCAGAACCGTGCCAAGCACCAGTTTTGCAGACTGACACGTGTTTCCCTGAGAGACTGGGAAACGAGAGACAGTTGATAGCTCTTGGTAGCTCTTTCTTACACCTTCTTACAGGACTGAAAACGAGTACTGAGCTTTTTTCTTCTTTAACGAAAAAAAAAGCTTACCCAGATGCTTCAATCTTATACTCACGCAGTGTATGCACGTGTAGAGGAAAACTTGCAGCTGATGTGTTCAAGAGCTAAAGTTAAATAAGATTTAAGTACTTCCCATCGATCTCATTTAAAAAAAAAAAGTTAGCCTGTCCTAAATGAGCTAAATGAGTATGTGCTGAAGCAAGGTTAATGATGTTACGAGAACCTTAAGTAGTGTGTTTCCCTAATCTTTGCTTAGATAACTGTTTAAACCATTTTTTTTTTTAAATAGTGTAATGGTCAGACCTAAACTGGTGGCTAAAAGTCTAATGGTTTCTTGGTAGAAGCCATGTTGAGAGAACACTTGTTTGTCATCCTTCTATCTAGGTACTGGTTCTTGCTCCAACAAGAGAACTGGCAAACCAAGTTGCCAAAGATTTCAAGGACATAACGAGAAAGCTCACAGTAGCTTGTTTTTATGGAGGAACTCCGTATAATGGACAAAGTAAGTAACACATCACGAATAATTGAAATGTCAATTGACTGGCATATTTGAGAAATGCAGTTGGGTCTTTCCAAATGCAGGCTTTAGCTCAAGATCTGGAGAGCAATCACGGGGTATTCAGTGAGTGGCTCAGAATATCATTTTATGGTGGGAAGTAACTATAGCTCTCAATTATATTCTTAGTGTTCCTTGTCTGCTCATGTACTTTTAACCAAAGTGAAAGAGATAATACTTTGTATACACACAGTATATGGATTAGGTTCTTGTAAACATTTATTTTGTTTAAAACATGTTAAGTCTTAGAGCTCTGAGTGGGTGTGGGTTTTTCTTTACTCTTGCGTGATAATGGATATGTAGAAGATTTGTGAAGTGGAGAAGGATTTCTGTATTCTGACTGCATAATTTACTATGTTGATGGTTGTAAACAAGGCAAATGAGTGCAGGAATAAGAATAAGCTCTTTCCTTACAACAGATCTTGTGTCATTAGGGATGAAATTTTCTTTTCCTGCAGAACTTCGGGGAGAAAAATATTTTCAATAATCCAGACAGTCAAACGATTTTTTTCATTTTTTTAAAAAATCTGCTTAAATTAGTTAGACAATTTGGAAAGATCTAACTCTTTCCCAAGCATGTTAAAACAAGCTCTTTGCCATGTAATTTAAGTCATGAGGAGAAGGAAGGGAGATGGGGAATATCTTTTTTTCTTTCAGGGAGAGCAGTAGAACTTCTGTCATACCAGTTTTGTTATTTTCCCCAGTTTTCTCTTACTTTTCATCACTTCTTACTTACATTAGTAAGGAAAATACTTATGAGTGGTTTAAGAAGCTGTTGTTTCATTATTACTCGGCTACCGAGTCTCTCTAATATAGAGAATGCTCATTAGTCCACTGTTAACCCCTCTTCTGCTCTTTCCCGTTTATTAGTTGATCTCATCAGAAGTGGAATTGACATTTTGGTTGGGACACCTGGTCGAATCAAAGACCATCTTCAGAATGGCAAGCTGGACCTTACCAAGGTGAAACATGTCGTCCTTGATGAAGTTGACCAGATGTTGGACATGGGATTTGCTGAGCAAGTGGAAGACATTTTACGAGTTGCGTACAAGAAGGGTAATCTCAATATTTAAACAAATAGTAGGAAATATAAGTGATCATTTAGTCTGCTAAAACCCAAGAATGTTTTTCCTGGTGTTGGTAATGCATAAATTGAAAAAGCAGATTTTCCTTCTGTATTTTAGATAGTGAGATTTGACCTTGTATTTGTAATAACAGTGTAATGAACTTGTGTATGTCTGTAAAAATGAAAGATGTAAAGGTTGTGAAACGTTATTCTGTGTTTTAAGATTCTGAAGACAATCCCCAGACACTACTGTTTTCTGCAACTTGCCCACATTGGGTGTATGATGTGGCTAAAAAATACATGAAGTCTAGATATGAGCAGATTGACCTAATTGGGAAAAGAACTCAAAAGGCTGCTACGACAGTAGAAGTGAGTAATCTAACCTAATTTGAATGTTTTCAGGCCTCATTCCTTTCCCTTTTTGACACAAATGGTCATCAATTGACACAAATAGTACTGTCTAAAGTACTTGATTGGGGTGATGTTGAAAGTTTGTTTTTATGATTATTTTTTATGCATAGGACACATTACAGCTACTCAAACTGTTGCTAGGTTTAGGATCTGTCCCTTCTTTTCTCACAGCATCTATTAACCTTATAGACATCAAAAGCAGAGTGAGGATTCAGTTATCAGTTATGATGGTTTTCAGAGAGAAATTCAGTGTGTCTGAGTCTCTCTCTCTGAGTTGCAGGCAAAAGGCACACATTAACATCAGCCTGGTTCTTTTTAAATTACAACAGGCATCACGGTCAAATTCTGGTATTCTGTACACAGGAGGCTTTTTCAAACTCCCCATGGTATCTCGCCTCACTAGGCCTTTGCTTGCTGTGCACTGAATACCATGGCAAGGAATACAAAACATAAATGTTAGAAGCCTGAATTTGCTCTCTATACCTGATAAAGGTGTTTGTTCAGGTTTAAGAACCACTTTACAGTTACTTTGATGGATCTGTTGGACACATCATAATTGTATTGGCGGGATGGAAAGAATGTTCGTCTCGGATTTGAAAAAAGCTTGTAACACACTGTTTCACTTTATCTGACATAAAGCTGTAGCTAATAGAACTGTGATAAAATCCTGCGCCTCTGACTATCCTCCAGAGAAACAGTATATAATCTCCTGTTTTTTTCCTTGCTTTAAAAAAGTGATTTGTAGACTATCATTTTTTTCTTCTTACTGTAATTATTTTGCTTAGTGTTAGACTGATCTTGGTGTACACAGGGGCCTTACGGATTTTGCATGTTCCAGGAATGTTTTGCCTATCAAGAAACTCTTTAGTATAACTCTTTAGTATTTCTGGATTTTCCGATTTCAAATGCTTTAAAGAATCTTGTGGTTTTTGTGTAAGCTAAACACTGGAATTCTTTTCCATAGCATTTGGCTATAGAGTGTCACGGGTCTCAGAGAGCTGCAGTTATTGGAGATGTCATTCAGGTCTACAGTGGCAGCCACGGGAGGACCATTGTATTTTGTGAGACCAAAAAGGAGGCAAATGAACTGGCTCTGAATGCTTCCATCAAACAGGTATTTCATCATCTGTATTAGGTAACAAAGTCCGTCACAGATATATCAACCCAGACCTGCTGAGTTAGGTTTTTAGAGAGACTTTGAAAATGGATGAGGCAGCCTTTTGCAGATGGTCAGATCATTTCAAAACTGCAAATCAAAACCTTAAAAAAACAAACAGTTGAAAATTCACAGCATTGTAGTCTTCAGGACTAAGCTGCACTAACAGACACTGGGCTACAAAGGATTCTTTTTTCTTAAAAGAGGAGTTCTCACTGATGTTAAATGAAGCAGTTGTGAGTTAGTTTATTTTTCTTTAGAGAGCGTTGTCTCTCTTGGATTAAAACATGGTGACAAACTTTGAGAGCTACTAGGATAACAGGTAATGGTACTGGAATAGCAGTTACTGAGCTGTGATGCTGATGTTAATTAGCGTTGTCAAGGGGCCCCAATTAGGGTTTAGAGCAGTAATATACCGGAGGTTATATCTGTATCATTAAGGTGTTTATTAGCTGTTATGCACAGTTTGAAGATGTATGCACAGGAGGAATTCCATCTGCCATCTCGTGTGAATGAGCTGTAGTTTATTCCTAAGGTTTGTGGTGCAGCACGCCAGCACTGGTGGAAAATGACTCGTTGATGTAGTGGTGCAATGTTGGTGATTTGTTGCAACACTGGCACTGCACACTCCTTTTTGGTGGTGGTATCACAGCAACTACTTTTTCTGTGTGTTTTCATTAGGGAGATGGGTTAACTTATGTCTAGAAAGCAGCATAGCATTATGTTCCTAGGGAAAGCAGAAGCTTTTTCATCTGCCACAACTGTGTTCAGGAGTGTTTCTCCCACACTCCTAGATGACCTCACTAACAGCTAAACCTGAGCGTGGAGCCTTGTCCTGCGTTACTGGTGGTGTTAGTGATATCAGATCTTGCATAGGCAATGCAGAACTCTGATCTTGGCAGGTAAGAGAAGGAAATTACTTAGATGTTTGTTTTTGCATATTAATGCTTGCTAACAGAATATATGCTTATTCCATTTATTAGCTGACATTAATCCAAAACCATGACAAAGTTTTTGACGTCTGTGGTGACTCTAGGATTGTGTTAGCATTTTTTGTTTTTAAATCACTCTCTGTTTACATGTGGAAAACATGGAAACTAACTATTGGCAAGAGGTGAAATGTGAAGTGGAGGAAAAAATGATTTTTGTGTGTTTTGGTCTTTGAACTTGCTATTGCTGTGATACAGAAAAACTTTCAGAATGTTTAAGAAGGTTTAAAAAAAAATCTTGGAAACCGTAGGGTTTTTTTTGGGAGTACTTTTAATCCTGCGATTGGTAGTGGGGGAAATTAATATACTAAGGGGGATTAAGAAGCAACACCATTTTGGAAAAGGTGCCTAAATGAATACTGTGAAGGCCTGAGAACATTGTCGGTGATGACTTACTTTTAAACTACTCAGCCTTGTGTAGAGGGGGCATGGATGGAAAGTTGGGGCATAGTTGTTTTCATAGGTCACAGGAGTTAGAGGTGGAGGTAGGACATATGTTGGTGTTCTGTTTTCCTACCTTTGTTAAAAGTCTTTGAGGTGCATGAATAAGAAGCACTAAGTATTTTAAGACATCTACAGTATAAGCTGGCAGTTTGGTTCTTCTGTGTCTTGCTATACAGTATGTATCGTATACCAAGATACTGTAACCAAAAGTGACCATAAAACGGGGAACTGCTTTGAATTTTGGTACAGTCCTGTAATAACTGTTTTTCAGGATTGCCAGTCATTGCATGGTGACATTCCTCAGAAGCAAAGGGAGATCACACTGAAAGGTTTTAGAAATGGTGCATTTAAAGTTCTGGTTGCAACCAATGTAGCCGCCCGTGGTTTAGATATCCCTGAAGTTGACCTGGTTGTACAAGGTTCACCACCAAAGGTAGGTTGGGTGTCTTGTAATAATAATAATAATATATAGTCTTGTTTTCAAGTAGTAAATGTTATCAAGAAATGGTATTCACCACAGTTTTATCAGCACTGCATTTAATGGTAAGGAGCGTGCTGATATGCAAAAGTAGTTTCTTTGAGGATTTTTCAGAGTGCATCAGTCCCTACAATATTTAAAGAGAGTCCTTAAAATGCTGCCTTTTAAGGCTGTCTGAAGCCTCTCCCTTCAAGGCCGTGTATGGTAGTTGCAAGTCTGGAAGCAGTGAGAAGTGAAGAAAAGCTGTTTGTCTTGCAAGAGTCATTAACAAAGTAGGGGTACACGTGAGGAGGAGACGCCAGCAGTGAGAACGCTGGCTGAAGTTAAGAAGGTTTAAAAGAAACAAGTTAATGTTTCAGTGAATTCGCTATTAATGTCTCAGTAACAATGCTCTCAAGTTGATATGCAGGAGAGTGAGTAGAAATGTTAGAGGTATACACACTCAAAATGTTTTCTCGTATTCCCTGTGTTAATGACAAAACAAGACCTGTTTGAGCCATGCTCATGATTCTGGCTTTCCAACCATGCTTTTTAGAGGTTTATGGAAAAGCTTACTCTTCTGACTTTAGTGAAACAATGATTTTTAATTTAATTCTCAGATGCAATTATTGTGCATTGTTCAGGCTCATCTGTAATAGCTTCTAAGTTATGTGAATGCAATCAATTGCTAAAATTGCACTGAACTAGATAAGTCATAAGGCTATTTATTTTGAAGGATGTGGAGTCCTATATCCATCGTTCTGGACGCACAGGTCGAGCTGGCCGGACTGGGATCTGTATCTGTTTTTATCAGCGAAAGGAAGAAAATCAGTTAAGATATGTGGAACAAAAAGCGGTAAAGTATAGCTTTCTTCCATTCATGAGCACCCAAATGTAATGCGTTAGGGTGGCATGTAAAATCCTCATGTCACGTTTTGTTCATGTAGTTCAATTACGGAGTACACCGTATAAAGCATCCAGTTGAGGCTCAGTTATCTTGCAGAGTTTGGGTACGTTGTAAACTACTGTGGAGCAGGCAGCGCACTGCAGATTCTCATGCCCACACTTTTTCATGCCATAAGATTGTACCTGTGGAAATGAGAAGGGGAGGCTGGGGGGAAAGCTAGCAGGTTTTCAGTTTAGTGTTCACCCTGGCTTATTATGTGATCAGTGACTTGCATATGTGTAGCTTTACTGATAACTGTTACTTCCCAGCACTGTTCCATATGGTGGTTTTCTCACTGATTAAGTATTCGGTTTAAGATGAGATGGTTTAGTCACGGGCATGTAAAACTTAGGCTTGCATTTTAGAAAGGCAGCATAACTAATTTTAGTCTGATTTACTTGGCTTTATAGTTTAGTTTAAAATTCGTAGGTCTTTTTTCCCTGGAATATATCAAAATGGTCTCTATTCATTTCAGTTTAAGGCCAGTGGATCACTTAAACTGAGCTGGTATATAAATGGTTTTTAAGTATTACCCATTTTCCTGTAAGTTTAACCTCGTACTGTTCACCAACAAAGTAGAGATTTGAAAGGTTGAAAGCACAAGAAAAATGTAATATTTAAATGGTTGTTTCACTGGAGTCCAACACTGTTTCTTTAAAACTGAATTATTTATAGTTTGCAACTTTCATTTGTACTTTGCTTTATAAATTTCAGGGCATTACATTCAAGCGTGTTGGTGTTCCTACTGCAACAGATATAATAAAGGCTTCCAGCAAAGATGCTATCAGGTGTGTTTGGTGACTCAAGCCCTGTTGTATCGTCCTATCTTTCTAGTTCAGAAAGGCTGTTTGGATTGTTCATTGCCATCTCTGAACTCTCTGAACTCATCACTGTTAATGTCTTGGACTGTAATTTTTACTTATGTTCCAGAGCTTAGTAAATACCACTGAATAATTTTTTTGTCCTTGACTAGCAATTTTTTTGTTGTTGTTTAGATGTCTCGATTCTGTTCCTCAAACTGCTATTGACTATTTCAAAGAATCTGCTCGGTTGCTAGTACAAGAAAAGGGACCAGTTAATGCTCTGGCTGCAGCTCTAGCACATATTTCAGGTGCTACTTCCATTGAACAGCGTTCCCTGCTGAACTCAGATGCGGTAAGGGTGTATAGCTTAATGTTTGTCTTGGGGGGGTGACACACACGAAACCCCACACCTCTGTATTTTTTAAATAGAGAATTATTTGTTTCCTCATGGGTACTGCACGTAAGCAGCTAAGAACTACTATTTTATTTAAGAATATAGGGGCTATAAATATGCCTGTTCTCCTGTAACAGGAGCCATTTGCAAACTTAGTTTATAAACTGTAAATTAGCAGGTTTCTCATGTCTGATAGATGAGCTAAAGCTTATTCCTCTGACTGAATGGAACATGTCCAATTCCTTACTCTTTAGGGATTTGTTACAATGATATTGCGGTGCTCTGAAGAAATAAACAATATGAGCTATGCTTGGCGAAGACTACGAGAACAGTTGGGTGATGATGTTGATAGGAAGGTGAACAGAATGTGTTTCATCAAGGGAAGAATGGTAAGCTTTTTTTTTTTTCTTTAATTTCTGCTGCTGTAGGAAAGTTGTAGCTGCCTTCTGGTTGTAGCCTTTCCTCAGCGAATGGCAGGGTAGGTCGTTTCTTCCCCAATCCAGGCTCGGATAGACATGATCCTCTTATAGAAGGATGGGCCTTGATCTGTTTTATTAGTGGTCACCTCAGCAGCTGAAGGCTCTGCTCCACTGATATGTTAAGGAGGTAGTATAATGCAGTGTAACTGTGCATGTCCAGCGGGATAGCAGTACAGGTGAAAGGTACAGATTGTGTTTCTATGTAACAGAAGCATAAAGATTGGTATGAAAGGAAGTTGATTGTGTGCCTTTTGGAAGTACCAGAAGGAGAGAGATGTAAAAATGGCAGGCGTTGATGGTACTTCGTTTAGCAAATTATCAAAATCACAGCACATCTGTATGCCAGTACTGAGGATACCAAGATGTGATAAACTAGAAAGCTTGAAGCAAAGGGCAACCTACACTTAAGCAACAGTTCTAAGATTATTTAAAAATTAAAATAAAAAAATTCTTGTCTTGGGTGCTGTGTGTATTCTCTTTTACATTTCATCTTTGTGTAGAAGTTAACCTGCATGTCGTGACTTATGGATTTTATATGTAGTTCACAAGGTTACTTGGCAAGACACTTTTACTTTTAAATTTGACCTTGAGGACACTTCTTTATGCCAGTGAACTATTTTACTATTTCCATCTCCGAGTTTTTTTTTTATGCATCCTTCACACTTAGTATTTGATACAGTCTTAATTGGTAAGATTTCTTCTGTTGCCATTAGCTCTGTCTCTGATCACAGCATTGTTCTATGCTTGATGTGTGGAATAATCTACGGATGGCTTTCCCTACCTGAGTTGTAATTGTTGATAGCAAAATTGCTCATTTAGATGAAGAATATCTTTTTAACGTATGAATTATGTATTGTACTTAACCATTCATGTACTTTAACTTCAGGAGATTTTTAGTCTGAACCTAAATGTTCAATTTACTGGATGTATATGTTTCTTAGTATAGAAAAAACTTCTGATTTGAGAGAATTTACAAAATGAATAAATGCAGAAGCTAATGGACCACAGTTTAGGATGGAGAGGGTGATAGGCTTATTGTTAAAGAACGAAGAACATGAAGTACTGGCTATGCAGAGGAAAGAAAATACTGTGTATCTGAGGAGAACATTAAGGAAGTGCAAGTATTGGTATTTTGTGGAACACTGATATAACTCTTCCAGTGTTCAAAGGTTTTGAAGCATCTTAAGTCAACGTAAAAATCACTTTGAAATGTAAGACTGTTTTAGTACGTAGATCTGTAGGTTCTGTTTTTTTTTTGTTTTGTTTTTGTTTTTGTTTTTTTTTTTTGTTGTTGTTTTTTGTTGTTGTTTTTTTTTTTAGTTGCAATCAATTAAAAGGCTAGGTTTGTATCCACTGAAGTTATTCTCTCTTCTTAGGGTGTATGCTTTGATATTCCTGTAGCAGACCAAAAGGAAATAGAGGTATGTACTTCCAGAAGTTTCTGGTTACAGCAGGCTAGATGAAACTGGCTGTACTGGGTTAGGCTGAAAATGTTATCTAGCCTGTATCCTGCTTTTTCTAGTGGCCAGAAGGGGTGGCTGTGAAGGAACAGAAGAATAGAACAAGCATACAGTGTTCCTTTCCTAAATTATTCCCATCTCCAAAAATCTGTAGCTTGAGACTTTTCCACTGAAAAGAATGGTTGTATGAACAATCCACCCCTTCTTACTGCTGCTGGATTGATCTTTGTAGGCAACATGTGTTTCACATAAAGATCCCTTTTACCACCCCCGCCCATTCTTTTCACCCAGAATTCTCTCCCCAGAAAAGTGAATTCCAGATCAAGTTTTTGTCTGGCAGAGTTAGCGTTCTCATGCCAAATTCCCTAGACTTCCAGTCTTTCCTTCAGGTATTACTCCCTCAGTGCATCTCCATACCCTCATGCCCCAGCATTTGTTTGCTCCTAAAACAATTTTTAGTTCTGGATTAGAGGGGACCGTGGCAGGGAGTGTGGGGGTTGGTGAGTCAGTAATAATTTTAGTGGTATTCTTAGTAAGTAAAGGTGGGGAAAGAGTTTACTGAGGAGGGTGCTCTGTAAATCTCTTAAGGTGGGTTTTGGTTCTGTTTTATAGTACCAGAAGCATTGTGAGACAACATCTGTAGCTTTTATTCTTAAAGTTTGAAACCAGTACTGATCAATAGTTAGAAACTTTAATACCTTATATTTGCTAACAGGTTTTTCCTTGCTTTTCTGTTGAGCAAATTTAATAATTAGGAAATACAATGTGTTTGCATTCCTAGAATTTAGCTTGATATGTGTGACTTTATTTCAATAGGGAAGATGGGAAGATTCAAAACAGTGCCGTTTGTGTGTGGCAAATGAACTACCTGAGTTGGAGGAAACACAGCGAGGAGGAGGAGGAAATGGTAGAAGCTTCTCAAGCTCCAGGAACGGGCGGCGTGGTGGCTCTGGAAGAAACAGATTCAGAAGCAGAGGCCAGAAGCGAAGTTTTGACAGAGCATTCGATCGCTAACATCAACAATCCAGAGGTGGAAAAACGGGACTGCAGTATTTTATAATACCTTAAAATAGGCTGTTCCTGTGTGTTCGTACCACTTTGAAAAAAAACGTGTCATTCGGATTTTTTTTCTTCAGTACTACTTTGGTCATAAACAAGATCATGTTTAAAAAAAAAAAGCAACTGTTTCCTTTCTTTCTCGTATTGCCACTTCAGCTGTGTGTAAAACGTAAACCTTTATTCCAGAATATGGCTGTTGCATTCAAAACTGTAGCCTGGCTCACTGTAAAATGTATAGATCTTAACTGCTGGCCAAACCTGTACATTTTCCAAAAAAAGTGAAAAAAAAATAAAATATTATTTTA
>VXAL01015580.1:184369-197028 GCA_013399475.1 Chauna torquata
CAGGAGGAAGGCGAAGGTGGGCGCGGGCGGCCGGGCGGCACGTGCCGCCGCGGGGGCGGCCATTTTGTGCGGGGCGGGGCGGCCCGGCCCGGCCCGAGAAGCGACTGACGGCGCTTTAGCCGAGGGAGGCGGCCCTCCTGTGTAACGTCTGCTTTCCCTCAGCAGGAGGAGAGCGAGGAGAAGAAGCCGAGGCGGCGGGAGAAGCTGAAGCGGCGCGGGAAGGCTGAGGGCGAGCAGGCTGAGCCTGAGGAGAGCGGGCTGGGCAATGGCGGCCTGGAGCCCCCCCTGCCCAAGAAGGCGAAGAAAAGCAAGAAGGGTAACGGCGCGGCTGAGGAGAACGGCGCCGCGGGGCACCTGGAGAAGTCTTCCTCCGCTTCGAGCGATGGCGTGACACCCCCGGCAGCCCAGAGCGTGTCCGGTGAGGCCGTGGCTGGGGAGCACGACGGCGACTCGGAGGTAGTAACGCTCTGCCTGCAGAGCCCTTGTCTTGCCTAATTAACATTCCGGTGGTAACGATGGGGCTTAATAACGTGTCCTGGGTGCTGAGGACCGTAGGAGCATTAGGCTGCTGTCGTAGGCGGCGTTTGCTGCTGCTCCCCTCAGATTCCCCTCGTGGCTCTTGGGGAGCCCCTGGCACGGTGCTCGCTTCCATCCCAGCTGCGGGCGGTGAGGAGGATGCGGCAGCACGTGGACCGACGCGTGGCGGCTCTCTCTGCTTGTCGTGATTCCCGCCTCGTGGTACAGCGCTGAGCCCTTTGGAGTGGCTTATCCTGCAGTGGAGGGGGCTGGCTAGCAGGAAGCAGCTTGCATGTGTTAGCTTGTCTCCATGTAGCAACTCGTTCAGTGTCCTACAACACAAGTGTTTCTCCCCGACTGCGCAAGCAGACAGCATCCCACAAACGTGCACTGCTTTGTGCTGTGATGGCACTTTCTCTCTGGCAGGCTCTTTGAAGAAGTATTTGGCAGGGTGTCTGGAAAGGAAGGTAACGGTTATCCTCAACAATTTTCTCTCCTAGAGTTCACCCTGTCTAGGTTTGGGGTGTCTAGAGCGCCTTGGCCCTGCACATGTGTGAGTGGGCACTGCAGCTTGCCACCCCCTGCACAGGTCTTTCTGTGTGTGGTTTTCCATCTTGTGTTTAAGATGGCGATGTTAATCTAGGATACTTTTTTGCACATTGGATATAATGGTGTCATCTCTCTCAAGCAGAAACTGAATAGTGAGTTTTAGGTAACTACCTAATGGTATGCAAAGTTAAGGAGCTGTTTGTGTGGTGTACCAAGTAGGTTTGATTTATTAGGAAATTTCCACTTTACACAGCGAATTCTGATACCAAATGTATTTTGCTCTCAAAAAGTTTCCTGATGATTTCAGTGGAGCCAGTTAAGATTGGTAGCACGTGGTTTCCCTTTCGTGACTTACTGGGCATTATCTGCATGATGTGATGAGTTACTGATGCACAGAAGGGGCAGCTGTTCCCTTTCTTTTGCCGTGGGTCTTAAAAACATGGTGCCAGGTATATGTGAATTAGGGATGAGATGGCAGTAGACATGGTTTTGAACATGTTGTTGCAGGTAGCTAGCAGGAAGCCTCGGTGGCACAGAGCTTAGACTGATTTAAAACCAGGATTTGCTTGTAGGAATTTCTGGCACACTGTGACTGGTGCAATCTGTACCACCGTGTCTTCTAATACAGGGTGGTTGGATTCAAGTTGTCTACTTTACAGTGACATGTAGTGATGACGTTTTTGCTTGTGAAGTACCTGCATCTCAAGGGCTTTCTTTTCCTTTAGATAGAAAGGAGGTAGCTGGTAACACTGTGCTGACAGAGCAAATACACAACTTTTCTTGTGTGGATATGTAGGTTATGCTATTTTATAATTTTTTTCTTTTATTCTCTTAGGAGCTGACAGAAGAAGCAAGAGAAGGTGCCTTCTCCAATTTTCCTCTCTCCAAAAACACCATCAACCTTCTCAAAGGTTAGTTAAGGTGGCAAAAGATATTTCTGTAAATATCCAGGATTGTGCTCTGTTATCCATATAAGCAGAGATTGAAGCCAAAGGTAAATTGCCGTAAATCATCCTGCATTTATTATGTATTAAGGATACGCACACCAGCAGTCACTGTAGATTCAAAGAACCTCCTGTTAATAGTAGGAACAAAGTTTCTTATTTGCTCAATTTCAAGCATACTTATTTCAAGGTATAGTATTTTTTGACAGTGTGGTTATTCCTACATGTACATTCTAGAGACAGTGTTTCTCTCCTTATCAGCATGATTTTATTTACCATGTGTCTTCAATGCTTCTATCTGTTCTCTACAATATCACTTTTTAAAGAACTGCAGTGGTGTTTTGTATATGAGGACTATCATGCTTCTGTGAAAAGATTCTCTGATTATTCTCATACTTTTGGGCATTTTCATACCTCTTCTAGATTAGCTTTGTTGTGGAAGTAAGCACTATGGAGTTCTCATTATTGTTTGTTGGGAAGTCTTGTTCCCCAGACAAAATTCTAGTTGCTTTACATTTTCCTTGCTCAGGAGTTTCACTGGGATGGATTGTTTCGCTTCCATTCTGCAAAATTTCTCTTAAGTTTTTAGAATGTTTTCTTAAACACCCTCATCTCCTCCCCTGCCCTCAAAACCAAGCAACAAAATCTTGGTTGGTATTGGAAAAGAAACATAAGAATATATATATATTTTTCCCCCATTGTCTTACACCAAATGTCGCAAAGAAGGCTGTATTTCATTGTGAGTACTCAGCTTTGCATTTGGGGGTGGAATACTTTTTGATCAAGAGCAGGAGCAAAACTAACAGATGTACGTTTCTTCTAACTTGTACCTCCTGTGGAGCGCAGGATTTGACATGATGTGTCTTAGATACTCAGGCTAGTTCTGTGTGAGGGCTTCTAATTGTTAGTTCAGCTTGCATTAGATTCAGCACCATTTAATTAAACC
Source organism: Chauna torquata (assembly GCA_013399475.1). Lineage (NCBI taxonomy): Eukaryota > Metazoa > Chordata > Aves > Anseriformes > Anhimidae > Chauna > Chauna torquata. The sequence goes on from VXAL01015580.1 coordinate 187,325, forward strand.
TCTTTGGATAACCTTGCAGCTCGAGGTGTAAAATACCTGTTCCCTGTGCAAGTGAAGACTTTTCAGCCCATATATGATGGCAAAGACCTAATTGCTCAAGCTCGGACAGGAACCGGGAAAACCTTTTCTTTTGCTGTTCCGCTGACTGAAAAACTTCAGAGTGTCTCGCGAGATGAGAGAAGAGGCCGTTCACCAAAAGTAACTTACCACTTAAGGGTTAACACCAAAACCTTTGAGTATGACAGTTTTTGAAAGTGATTTTGTAATTGCTTTGTGGACTTCTTTCTCCTTTATGTTTGTAGTACTGAACACTTTCCTCAGATCAGGAGCTACAATGTGGCAGAGGTTTTGCAGCATCCCAGTGATAACAGGTTTCACATTCGGGGTTTCTTGTGCATTTCCAGACTGCTGTGCTCAGGAATTCATTGTGTGGCTTTGGGGTTCAGTCCCCTGCCTCTTCTCAGCTAGCAGCTGAGTCAGCTGGACTCCTCACAACTCAGTGAGGTTGTTTCTCGCTATAAATTCCGTAGTGATAATTTTATTTTTCCCCCCATGTCTGGAGACTCAACTTAATGGATGCAAGGGGTGTTGACATTTCTACTGAAGCATGAAATTGAACTGATAACCAGATACCTATAATCAGATAACATAGTCCCACACAAATAAGGTGTGTATGTTTATCTTTAGGCTGAAAAGCTGCTACGGTCTACAGATCCATTGCCTATTTCATCCTTCTACTTTATGTAAACTTTAAAGGTGATGTAAGTTTTAAAATATTATTGTCTGAAAGATTCGGAGGAATGAATTCAACTGTTTATCACTTTGTTCTTAAAAGAAAACAGGGGTGAAAGATACTGGAGGAGGGCATGTAGGTGGAGAAGGAAGGTACATGGCCAGTGTGTTTCATGCTGTGTATCGTTTCAGATCTTACTACACCAAACTGTTTAGTGATTGTTTTTGTCCTTTCATACTGAACTGCACCTTCGTTGTCTTCAGTAATCTTACCGAAGTGTCTGTCTTCTCTGGTGTTAAGAAAAGAACGTTGCCATTCTACATCTCAGTTATGTTGTCATGCATTCCCTTGTTTCCTGTTGCTGGCTTTGAGGCTGTGATGGGCAGGTTCCAGGTGGCAGGAAATATTACCGGGGCGGTGGGGAGCTGTGACACCTCTGCAACAAATGTAGCATAAAAATGGAATTACAAACTGGCAAGAATTGGGGGGCAACAGACAAAAAATCAGAGCAGTTGTGCAGTACCGCTCCTCTGTTTGACGTGAAGTAAATCCTGCTCTCTTTGCGCTGTCTCCCAAGCACAGGTGCATTTTTGTCTCTTCTCTCTCTCTCCCTGCCTCCCCCCAGGTGCTGGTTCTTGTTCCAACCAGGGAACTGGCCATTCAGGTCGCCAGAGACTTCAAGAATCTCACAAGGAAACTATCAGTGGCTTGTTTTTATGGAGGAACTCCGTATAAAGAACAGTGTAAGTAAACGCTAAGGAGTTACTAATGGATGGGAGTTGACTTCTTCCAAATGTATTTCACCAGTAAAACTGGCTTTTTTCTGCGTCAGAGTTCCACTTCAGTCAGCCATGACATTGCTTTTAAAGGAATCACACAGCCTGAGCTGCATTATTTTATTTCCAGTAAATCTTCATTTAAAAGAATGGTCATAGGTCTGCAAGGTGTCTAATCCTCCTTATTGCTTCTTTATTTGGGTTTGTGTATTTTGTGAGTGGACATACACTGGAACTGGATGACTGTCCAAGGAAAAGAGAACTGTCTGTGTGCATGTGGCTCTGTCTGTCTCCATAGTCAGCAGTGAAAGAAAGAAAAAGTTTAGCTGAAAAAAATCAAACTTTTTTTCTGTGATAAAGCTGTGGAAGATTGCTGCCAGCTGATTGCTGGTTGGAAGTCATAGTATCCTGCTGTAAACTTGCTTATAGTTTGGCTACTATTCCTGACAGAGAACTTGGACTGCCATTGGGCGTGCTTGTTTGTTACCTGGGCTGGATATAGTGCTTTTATTCGGAGATGAAAGCGCAGGACAGTAGCTTTCTGCTTCTCAGGTTAGAAGTGTTGCTGTGTACTGGTAGCTTTTTACCTTTTGTCTCAGCATTCTGACACAGTCCTTGCTTTTCTTTCTTTTCTTGCAGTTGATCTCCTTAAAAGTGGCATTGATATTCTAGTGGGAACTCCTGGACGGATCAAAGACCACATTCAGAATAGCAAGCTGGACCTTTCCAATGTGAAGCACGTTGTTTTGGATGAAGTTGATCACATGTTAGACATGGGCTTTGCAGAGCAAGTAGAAGAAATCTTAGGATTTGCTTATAAAAAAGGTAAATGCTGACATCAGGAAAAGAATAGGGGACAATGTAGAAAACACAATTACACTATTCTGAAAACTGGTGGTGCACCCCCAAGTTGAATCTTTTGTGCGATGCTAGTATAACAGCCCAGAGAAAAGGACAAGGTTTGGAGCAGGGTGACAGATGGCTGAAGGGCCGGAATGGCATCTCTGGAAGGAGTGGGGGGTCGGGAGGGGAAGGCAGGGAGGTGAACAAAAAACCCGACCCAACTCCCTAAGCCCTAATGTTCCTCATTCTGAAAGAGGTGACTGGGTTTAGGGTTATTTGATCTTTGTTCTGACAGCCAAAAAATACAAATAATCTTCTAAAAGAGGAAATCTGTAGGTTTTAGAAGAGTTGTCGTTCAACCTTTAAAGTTTTCCTCACACTGGAAAATGAATTGCAGGGAATAGTAAGCATTCTTTTGCAATGTTTATTTATATGTCTGATCCCGTGGAGCTATGGAGGTAGGTTAAACTTTTTGAAGATACTGTTTGTTAAACTGTTCTTACAAGGGGTAATCTATCTTGTTTTATAATTCTTCCCACGATTTGCAGAGTGTGCTTTTTTAGCCCACCTTTTTTCCTTTGCATGTAGCCCTATTGTCCACAACTAGTAAGTATTGGAATACTGGGCAAGGAGGGATTGAACTTTTCAGGTATGTGGGAGGACTTCAGGCATGGTCCAGACCATTTTAGCTGAATACGTAGAAATGTGTCTTGCATTTCTTTTTAGGCGGGGTGAAGGATTCAGCTTGGCCAAGTTCAAATTAGTGTAATTTTGCCTTTCGTGTCTAAAGGGTATTAAAAATGTTTTCATTGCTTGTAAGTTTTTTTTGTTGTTGTTGTTGTAGCTGACTTAGTGCACGTGGAAACTTCTCAATTTGAGATAATTCAATTGATTTTCAGTTCTCAAGTTTGAGTCTGTTGCGATGACTGAAATTGGTGGTTTTTCCTGCCAGGTTCTGAGGACAACCCCCAGACACTGCTATTTTCTGCAACTTGTCCACGCTGGGTATATGATGTAGCAAAAAAGTACATGAAAGATGAATATGAACAGGTAGACCTCATCGGAAAGAAGACTCAGAGGACTGCCACAACTGTGGAAGTGAGTGATTCTGCTGCAGAGTAGCATGAGTCCTGAGAGCATGTGGCCTGGATGAGATGGGTTCTGCATCAATTTTCCAAATGGGGGTGTGGAGTGACTTTTGCCTTGATTGACACATGAGTTTTTAAAGTAAAGCTTTCAGTAGCAGTAGTTGGCAATTTAAAAAATAAAATCAAATACAGACATTCTACAACTGAATTTATTTTGTCTGTGCTGTGCGTAGCTTACGTTTAATGCAGATGCTTATCTTGCTTCTTTCCCAAACAGCACTTGGCTATACAGTGTCGCTCGTCTCAGAGAGCAGAAGTTCTTGGGGACATTATTCAAGTCTACAGTGGAAGCCGTGGGCGGACCATTGTCTTTTGTGAGACCAAAAAGGAAGCAAATGAGTTGGCTTTGAATTCTTCGCTCAAACAGGTACTGGCATTAATGGAGAACCACAGTTACAGATACTCAGGGATTGAATGAGCCGAAGTAGATACAAGGTTGCAACTGTGTGGATGGAGTTGTTTCTGTGTTTTTTTAAGACTTCTGAAATCCATGTCTAAAAGTAAAGCTTTGTGGTTAAAATACCTTCATGGCTGTGACCATATAATTATTACTTTGGCTTTAAAGTCATGCAGGACTGGATCAATGGAAAATTTGCAGCTTATGTGGAACAACCAGGAAATACTGTTTCTTAATGGCATCTATTCTTTGAACAGTCAGTATTCAAGAAAGTCCACCTAATACAGTAGAATGGAATGTCCTATTGTCCTTGGAAAATCTTTTAATAGTTTGTTCAGGTCTCAGGTGATAAATTGAGCAGGTTTTCTGTGCTTTCTTGAATTATTACCCTCTTTTGAAGGTGGGGAAAGGTGCTGGATTTTTTTTTTCCTCAGAGAAAATGCTGTTTGATACTAGATAGTAATGATAAAATAGTAGTGGGAAGACATGTTTTGCCCAGTGCTTGATAAATGTCGCATACCATCCATGTGAAAACCTGGCAGGAACAATTTTTGTCTGTCTGCCTCGTACTTTCACATCCAATAACGATTCTGTTCTTGTGTCAGTATGTAGCGCATCAGTCTCTTGTGTTATTAAGTTCTGCTTTTGCATATTGCTTGTTTGTATTCTGAGCTTGTGACTCTGCCCCTTCTGCTTGTCAAACACTTGATCTGTCTCTGGTCCCATTAAAAACTGATGTAGTCTGGATCAGCAGGAAGGTTTGGCTGTGCCCTGAAAACCTCACTTCAGCTTCTGTGTCATTGGGATGGCTTCCGAGAGGAGAGAGCAAAGTCTCTTGCTAGTTCTTTACAAGCACTGCTTAATTAAACTTGCTTCCATTTGTTCCAGTGGAAGTGGAAGTCAAAGCTGAAGCGGGCTGTTGTTGGCAGAGCAGATTACAAATTGCAGTCTGCTGTAGGTATGCTGCAAATAATAACGTTACGGTAAAACTACTGCTGCTGAGTGTGAGTGGCCCTGAGAAGGATGAAACCACAAAGTAGGAAGTTTTATATTCCTTTCATATCAGCTGTGTAATTATTCTCAAGTAGTTACTCTGCACAGTGTTTTGGGCTTTGTAATTAAATATCTTTAGATGTTGCAGGCTAGACTCCCCTGTTAAATAACATCTTAATGTTTTTTTTCACTGACAGGATGCCCAGTCATTGCATGGTGACATTCCACAGAAACAGAGAGAAATTACGTTAAAAGGCTTTAGAAACGGCGTGTTTGAAGTTCTGATTGCAACAAATGTAGCTGCCCGTGGTTTGGATATTCCTGAAGTTGACCTTGTTGTACAGTGCTCACCACCAAAAGTAAGTCATTAGGGGAAACTGAAATTGTCACTTTTTTGTGTGGCAGAATAGTGGGCAATTCCTTTGTTTTGCCAGAGGTATGTTCTAATTCACCATCAAAGTGGATTTTTTGTAAATACAACCCTAGAATTTTCTAGTTTAGCCTTTATATTTTGAGCTCTGATTAAAGTAAAAGTGACCGTTTTCTGTTAGTCTGCAAAGTCTTAAGGTAGCTTTTGACGTTGTTTTGTTTCTGAATCCCTTCTGAACACATTTAGATGGAGTTTTGTAATAATTCTAAAATACTGCTACAGCTTTTTTCTTCTTTTGAAACTCCATTGAGCTTTTTACTTTTAAAAATGTGTGTCAATAGTATTTGTTAAACCTGAAGTAGCATATTTCCGGTGGTTAGTGTGTAGTTACATGTTTGGGTATAGAAATGTTTCATTGCTTAGTCTTCTGAATTAGAATTTAGCTTGCACTTTCTCTCTCTTACAATGTATAAATATCAACAGTTTAAATGGTACAAGGTTTTTTCATGTTAATCTGAATTTCTGAAGGATGTTGATTCCTACATCCATCGTTCTGGACGCACGGGTCGAGCTGGCCGGACTGGGATCTGTATTTGTTTCTATCAGAGAAGAGAAGAAGACCTTCTGAAACAGGTTGAGCAGAAAGCGGTGAGTTCTGCTTTAGGCTTCTTAATGAAATTAATCAGGTCCTAAGAAGACAGTGGCACTCTTAAAACTTTGTAACTATGGGCTGCTTATAGCTGCCTGAGACCAGCATGGGAGTGGTAGGCCTAAAGTATTTGTTGGGTGTTGGTAAGTGCTTTTGTATCAGCCTGTTTTAATGAGTTTTCCCCTGCTGGCAGTACTGTGTTACTGTCAGCAGGCAGACTGTGACAGCAATGCATGGAGGAGACCGTGCCTTTCATTATAATCTGCTTGTAAATTGGTTGAAAGTAGCTCCAGATTAGCAAAGGTAGCAACTTAAAGAAAAACTTTATTCTAGCTTTAGAAATACCTTCGTTTAAGTAAGACCGTTGGTGCCATAAACAGCAAGGGAATAGAGGTCTCAGTAATGTGACTCAGATAGGGTTGAATTGTAGAGTGCTGAAAACACCTCTAACTGTCATTTGTTTTCTTGATTTCAGGGGATTACGTTTAAGCGTATAGGTGTTCCCTGTGCTACAGATATAGTTAAAGCTTCAAGTAATGATGCCAAAAAGTAAGTTTATCTCTGCCTGTTCTTAAAAGACCTCTAGAGTTTGTGCCAGCAGCAATGCTGTTAATGCAGAGTTTTAAGGGAACAGACCTATATGTGAGCCTGTCTTTCCTTATGTCATAAAAGTCAGCTGCTTTGCATGTAGGCACTGACTAGTTTTCATAAGAGGGTATCAGTGAACCTGTGTGCTTGAACATAGACCTTTTCATAGAACATAATCTTCTCTAAGTTCTTACTAAATTAACCTGTGTTTATAACATCAGTAATCTCTCAGTAGCAGAACAGGAAATTATTGTCATGTGAGGAAACTGATTTTGTCCACTCAGACGGTACAGTAGCAGTGTTTAAAGAGCAGTACTTAGTTAAATGAAGAGTTCCATTAGAGTAGTGAGTGTGTTGTAGCCCTATCCTGTGTTTCTCATTTTATTGCCAAGGGTTGTGCTTTTTATTCCTTGCGGCTCTGTTTATGCTTGCTGCCTGATTGGGGGAAATTGCATTTACAGAGATTTTTGTAATTAGTGAGGATTTCACCAGTGTAAAGGAGATCATGGGTATGGTGTTGGGTTTACCTCATACTTAAAAATGGTGGGAAGGTGCTGGTGTGCCAAAAACAGTATTCGAGAGGTAGCTGTTCTCAGTTTTCTAGCTTGTTCTTACTCCCTCTCCCAGAACTAAGCAATTTAATCAGCTTTCACTGAGAGCAGGAAGTGCCTTGCCCCGGCCCAGCAGTGGCATTGTAGTGGTTTGCTTCTCTTCCTTCCTTGTTCATTGGCAAGGGTTCATTGGATTTGCTAGCAACACTTCCTTGTAGATTCTTGGCTATAGCCTTTAGAATACTGATATTTCAGAGCCGTTCCTTGCTGTTTTTTATCAGTGCTCTCAAACATTCTGCACGTGTGTATCCAGTTTCGAACACACCTTTCACGGGCTTGGCTTAATGAACAGAAAAGGTGGGATTCAGCATCCTGAATGTGTTGAGTTCGATGAGTGGTAACATTATAGCCAGGGCTTTTAGGGATGGTTAATCTTGAAAACTGTCTGAAACGTTTGTGTTGTCTTGAATGTGACTGCACTTCACACTGGCCTTTGGCATAGTGACCTCAAATGTTTGTTGTCAACATGTAGGTGTTTAGAGGCCATTCCTCCTTCTGCAGTAGACTACTTCAGGCAGTCAGCTCGAGAGCTCATAGAGGAAAAAGGAGCGGTTGATGCCCTGGCAGCAGCTCTAGCCCATATTTCTGGAGCATCTTCCATACAGCAGCGCTCCTTACTCAACTCAACTGCGGTAAATAACGTTATACCTGCAATAAGAGTGGATAAACAGATCACTTGAGTCCAGTCCAAGCGTGGCATTTTGTCTTTGGGCTCTTTCAGTAGAGTTTCTTACAGCTGTTATGTCCTTCTGGTTTGTTTCTTGTTCCTTACCTGAACTCAGCTTTTACTGACACGTTGCAGGAAACAAGAGAAACTTGAAATGTTAGTAAATTTTCTTCTAATGAGACTTCAAAAAATTGCTTTAGAGATCTAAGTAACAGAAGACTTTGATGTGGTAAAAGCTTAATTAATGAAATTTCACAAGCTGGTTCTTGCTGTTGTAGGCTTCCTTTCTCAGAAAGCATCTTGCGTTTCTGCGTGTTTCAAGCAAGGCTAACATGCAATTACCTGATTTCAAAGAAATCCTGACAGCTGGAAAGTACAGTCCTTCCTTTTCCTGATGCATTTGGGGAGAACTTGGCCCAGTTTATTGTGTGGTAATGCAGTTTTGGAAGTAGCATGCGACTGGACTGTACTTCTTGTATCAATTTTTTTTATCCCTTTTGCGGCTGTAACTTTCTGTATGTATTGAATAAATGTCTCTGCTTCTGGCTGAAATACAGAAAAGTTATTGGCCTTATATATCAGTGGGCAATCCTAGGTTAAATGGATGCCTTCAGCTTCCTAAGAGGCTTTTAGTTGCTTCATTTCTGGGAAGCTGAACTCTTAGGATTCCCCTAAGTTCTTGCATAGTTCATTACAGTTAGTGGGTTACAGGCTGTCCAACCAAATTCAGTCTTCTCTTGCAATTGTATTTCTCTGTTTGCTTCTCCTGAAGGGCTTTGTGACCATGGTGTTACAGTGCTCGATAGAAATGCGTACCATGAGCTATGCCTGGAGAGGACTAAAAGAACAGCTTGGAGAGGAAGTAGATGCCAAAATATCTGCAATGCGTTTCCTGAAGGGGAAGATGGTAAGATGACCCATCCTTTGGGAGGGAGGGGTGGTGGTCTGTGTGTGTCTGTGCGTATGCACGTGGCCAGCTTTTACAGTGGCTGGGACAGGAGTTTTGAAGTACCAGTATAGAAACGTTATCTCAGTTGCACGTGCTGCCTCTCTGGATTTTGGGTTCTTGGTTATATTTCTGGAAAGCAAATGCGTCTGCGTTTTTATTTTTTTCTGCTATAGGGGGTGTGCTTTGATATCCCTGTTAACGAACTGAGTCACATACAGGTATGTTAATTTTGGAACCTCCAGGGATAAGTTGAAGTCAAGTATTTGGTGATGGTCATATACAGGGTGGTTTGGGAGGATCAGGTTTGTGATTTAACAAGGACATTGCATAGAGAGATTGCAATCAGAGAAAACTTCTCGTCCTGTAACCTGATTTTCGTTAAACACAATGATATGTTCTTTGGCTACTCTGGGTTTTGACCTCTCCAGCGTATTTGAGAGCAGCAGCACTTAAGCAGTTTTCTGTGGGCTTTGCTCTCTCTTCTCCCTTTGTGGTTGTTTGGCCTTTGTCGCTCTGAGCAGTGAGGGTTTTGGAACACAGAGGTTGGCGCTCGCCTCCCCGGGGGATCTGCAGGCCTGTTTTGGCAAGGGTGGGATTTGCCTGGAAACGCGCGCGCGTTCGGTGGTGCTGTTAGCGTTGGGCACAAGCCTCGTGTCGCTGGTCTGCTTGCAGGAGCAGTGGCGGGACACCAGGCGCTGGCAACTGTCGGTGGCGAAGGAGCTGCCCGAGCTGGAGGAGCAGCCCCAGGAGGCGAGCCGGGGGCTCTCCAGGTTCGGACACGGCGGCTTGCAGAGGAACAGCAGATTTACCGGCGGCAGCCGGGGACGGCACTCCGGCCGGTCGTTTGAGAGACCTCCGGCACCGCTACGGGACTGAGCTGATTTTTATCAAAAAGTAAAGCCCTCTCGGACGCTCCTGCGTGTCTTTTCTCCTCGGTAAAGCCGCCCGTCTGGGAGGACGGCCGCAGGCCAGCGCCCGGG
>VXAL01015580.1:197039-218353 GCA_013399475.1 Chauna torquata
AGCGAGCGGGCGGCGGCGGGGGCGAGAAGATGGCGGCGGCTGCGGGCGGCGGGTGGGCCGCGGCGTGCGAGAAGTTCCGCAGCGCCCGGACGCTCTCGGCCGTGGAGTCGCGCAAGGACCCGGAGACCGAGCCCTACCGCTCCAAGTACAGCGCCCGGGCGCTGCTGCAGGAGGTGAAGCAGCAGCTGAGCGCCGCCGAGGAGGGCGGCGAGGCGCGGCTAAAGGCCGTGCGGCGGGCCGTGCTGGAGTACGAGCTGGGCGTCAATCACACCGACACCGAGGAGCTGTCGGCCGGCGAGGAGCACCTGCAGCGCTGCACGCAGCTCCTCGAGCCGCACCGCCTCTCCCGCGACTGCGTCTCCCTCTACATACAGGCCCAGGTGGGCGGGCGGCCCGCGGGGCTCTGAGGGGGCTCTGAGGGGGACAAAAAAGAGGGCTTCGTGCTGGTGGTTATGGCCTGTTTGTGCCCCTCTCGCTCGGGGAGGCGCGCAGGTGAGCGCTGCGGGGGTATGCTGCTCCGTTTTCAGCTGGCCTGCGGGCATGCCGAGCATCTAATGGTATGTTCTCTCGGTAGAAATTGGTGTTGCCAAAGCAGCCTCCTCCTCAGGATAGTGAGGCAGAAATTCGTGCGACGTGACCAAGGATAAATTAGTAGAAGAATTCAGTATGCCCACCTTATTGTGACTCCTTAACCCTCACTTGCTGTCAAAGTAAAGTTGGGGGATGCGTTTACTTATGCGGTATCCTGAAAAGGTAAATTGTTCTTAAAAGTTGTCACTCACTTGTTTGCTTTTCAGCGTTGCCTGTCATCCCTTAATCTATTTTATTCCAGATGAATAAATACAGTTTTGTGGGGCTGGAAGTAATAATATTCACCTCCTTATCCTGAAGAAGATGCTGCTAACAAAATGCCTGTCCCATGGTAGATGGGGCTACCGTCACCTGGCACCTAGTGCAAGGCATGCAGCCGAGAGCAGTGATGATAAATGAGCGAGCCCTCAGCTTTCTGTCCCAAGGACTGTAAAACACTGGAGTATTTAAATTAAAAAACAAACAAAAAAACCCACCAAACCCGAGTATAAAAGCAGTAGTAGTCAACAGTGGCTGTACTTCATCGGCACGTTCTAGGTACTGTAAAGTATGTTGTCACTGCACTGACGCCTGTTTGGAAAGGAGCAGCATTCCTTTTTCCTGCTGGGCCTGTTTCTGTAGCCCTACCTGTAATTTCTGTCCTGTGTAAGGATACATATGACAATTTCTGTCAAATTGGGTCGGTTCTACTGCTCAGCTGTTGGCAAAGTGTTTCTGTTCATAAACATCATGCTATGTAGTGTTTCATTTTAAAAATAATAAAATAAATGGAAATGAACGAGCCACGGGGTTGGCATACAACTACATATCATAGTTTTTTTGTAGGTGTTTTTTTAGTCCTGTTGGATTTTGTAACAACACTGTCTAGGAATTAAATTAGCACATTAGATTTAGTTTGCTATTAATGTCTTCATTTTGCTAATAAAATTAGAGATGCTTTTTGTAAAAGGTAGGATCACAGATGCAGTAATGTTACTGTGTGCTTTGTAATATAAACCCAAAGGCAGTAATCCATAGCTTTTGCATCTTAGCAGTTCTTTTCGCCTCTTCTCGTTGTCAAAGTGTACAAGCATTCACTCCTAGCATGTTTTTTTCCTGTTAAGCTTTTCCATAAAGTCATGATGACCAATTCTGAAGTCCTTGACTTTTTTGTGATAGTGTATGATTTAAAAATTGCTTGAGTCAGATGCAGAGCATACTGTATAGAAAAAGCTTTTTATGTGAACACACTGGTCCTAATTTAGCAAAGTAAATGCAGAAAAGTGCAGTTTGTGAGATGACATTTGTATGTATTTGCCTCTGTGAGAACCCTCTTTGAGCATCTTGAGATAAAATGGGTGGGAACAATTTTTGCCTTTTGAACTGTATTATTTCAGAATACATGTATAAGGATGAAGACAGATAAATTCTTTGGAGAAAATGTGTAGTATAAGTGGAATTTAATTGGAAAATAACTATTTTGTTTTTCCTTTTGACTTCAGAACAATCTGGGTATCCTGTGGTCTGAAAGGGATGAAATTAAAACTGCACAAACTTACTTGGAATCTGCTGAAGCCTTGTATAATCAATACATGAAAGAGGTACCATGTTTATTAATATTGTGGCAGGTCTTCCTTTCATGCACCACTTACAGTTTTGTTAATCTTGGAAAAAACATACGATGAAACTTGAGTTTCTGAGCTTTGTGCTGGCTGCTATGATGCTTTTGAAAAGTGGTATGGTTTGTACTGCTAGCATAGGAGAAGGCATAGGAGGATCACTTGCTAATTTCAAAATGGACTTAGGAAAATAGTTTTGCTCAAAAAATAGTAGTTCTTGTTGAAAGGTCTTTGGTACTCCAATGTTGAAGTCAGGCAGGATTTGGTTTCTGATTAAGACTGTCCTAATGTTGTCTTGGGAATGCTGTAAAATACCAAATCATTGCTTTCATTTGGAAAAGGAGAATAAACTGTGGTATTTGCATGGTTTACTCTGACTGTACACAATATAATATTGCGTAGAGGCAAGTAGTTTAGCTCGTTTTAAAGAGGACAATCTTATAAACAGCTAAACCCCTCTTGCATATTAAACAACCTTTTTAGTTGTGGATTTTGTTGTGTATCAAACAAAGGCTCCCTTGTGCTATTGTTACACTCTTTGCAAAGCTGTTCTTACACTGACTTGCCTCAGGGACAGGACAGTTCCTGAGTGAGCTAAAAATATTTGTGGCCTTAAAGGAGCAGTATTCCGTGTTTCAGGTTAGGCAGAAGCTAGTTTCATGAGATTAGGTTTCCGTGAATGTGGTTTATAGCACAGGTTATTCTTGTGGAAATTTTAGGATGGGTTATTCTTTATCGGTTACTTCCTGCTATAGTAGTGCCCTTGTAGCCATGGTAGTCTACGGTTATAGAAGAGGTAATGGATATAGGGAATAAAAAAACACTTGTGTTAAATAAAAAGCTTGTCTGTTTATTTTCCACCCTCTGGATCAGTTGATCTAACTAGAGATACATCTCTCTGCAGACCCCTGTTCTAATTCTTGATGTTCATCCTTGGTATTTATACCCAGCCAAGCATGATATTGTTAGCTTCCACAACACCTCTGACAGATGCTGTTTCTTGTCCAGTGATTACGGTATCGAACTGATACTACCATATATTTCAGTGGATTAAACAATACTACCAAATACTTAATGGTTTTACATTGGACTTCTCTGAAATGGTTAATTTTTGTTAGTTATCTGCATGTGTCATTAGGTAATGGGTAGGGTATGTGTACATAACTGTCATAAGCCCACATCAGATCATTTATCATGTTCTTGTCCCCAGCTTTTATTTGCCACTTATATTTTGGGTCATTATACAGTCAAACGTAGTTGTCTAAAGACTTTGTTTTTTAAAGGAACTACAGCAAAAGACTGTTTTTGTCATAACTGTATTGGACTTGTGACATGTTGCTATGAAAAGACTGAATTGTATCCGACAAAATTGGCAAAGAATTTAAAAAAAAAAAAAGGGGGGGGGAGCGGATTTTGTCTTAACTGCCGTATGGTTTGTAAAGAGAACTTTATCTTGCAATGGTGTACAGTCTTCAGTATTAGTACAACCATGTCAACGTTCATCATTCACAAATTCCAAAAATGTGAATATATTTTTTTTTAACAGTCACCATTTTTAAGCTATTGGGAAGCCTTCCCACCTGGGAACATTTGGTAAACTGTTGGAGTGAGACATTTTCCTGGTGGATTTAGATTTTTTTTTTTTTTAATACTAACTGGATCCAGTTAACTTGCAAGTTGAGTGTTTTTTTTTTTCCCCTCCTCTGAAGCAACTAGAGCAAAACCAAGGCAATTGCAAGGAAAAAAAAATATTTTGGTAGAGTTAAAAGATCCTTTTTACTTTCTGCTCCTGAATACTTTGAGTTTACATCTACTTTAAAATTTCTTTCCAAAAATAATTATTTATTGTATCAACATCTTACTATTAGGGAAGTTGTTTGTTTAATGCACTACAGTGAAAATCTGAGAGTGCTAAACTTTCTGAGCAGGAGGTTGGGCTGATGAAGTCCACCTGGAAGAGGAGAGTTGCAAAGCTGTTCCTCAGGATGATTAAAGACATGAGGCGTGACTTCAGAGGATAAAACAGTGGATACAGGAAGGAGACGAGGGTCAGTTGCTTTTTTTGTTCATGTGAGGCATATCAGCTCTAGTCTTGTCAGAATATACTGCAAATCTCATTGGGAGGTTTGGGAGCTGTTGTAAGCCTTTGTATCTCTAAAGAAAACAAGGTGGAGGGGTTAAAAATCACATCTTAAAACCTCATGAGGTATAAACAGAAAACTCTAAAGATTGAGAGGCCATATAAAAATCTACACCTGTGGTACGTTAAACAGTATTTCAGTTATTTGTCGCTATTTGTTTCACACCCAGTTGTTCATCTTTGGAGATGAAGAAAAATTGCCATTAAAAATATATATATATTTCAGGATTTTCTTGCAAGAAGAAGTACAAACATGAGAGTATGTTTGCTTCCCTTTAAAGTGAACACACTCTCTAGCCTTGCTCCTGTCCCTGCTTGAATCCCCGTTATCTTACGAAAAGTATTTCTCTGGGCTGCTTTTTATTTGTTGCCTTACTTTGTCTTGGGCTAGGAAAGTTGCATACTAAACTGGGCTCTGTTGCTAACAGACACGTTGAACATCATTCAGGGTGTACCGTGTAATGGAAAAAAGCCATCTTTAGAAAGACGCCTTCATTTGAGTTGTTTTGGAATTTACATCTGAAGTTACTCGCAATTACAAAGGAAGTTAGATAAACACAGGCAAATGAAACTGTGCCATAAGCAACATTAGTGTGTTTGCCTCACCAGTTATGCTAACTATAACTTTATTGACAGTTTTTAAGACAAGTTTGAGCAGAGAGAGCACTGCTGAAAGACGTATAGTTATTGCCATTTTGTTTTTATCTCAAAAACTGTCATAGAATGAATGAAAATTTAAAATCGGAGTTAATTCCTATGTGCACAGCAATATCTTTCAGTTCTTCTTGTATGGAGAAAATAAGCTTTTTTGTACATATCACAAGATATATAAAGATTCTGTCAGCTTTTGGTTTAAAAAACAAAACACTTTTAATTCAAGTAGTTCACATCATTAATAACTTGCATGTAGATCATGTCTTAGATCAAGGTTTAGCAGCTTCATCCTCCAAAGACATTGCCTGTTGTCTCATTTGTATGTTTGAGTAAACAGTCTCACCAGCTTGTGAATAAAGGGAGTCCTTTCAAAGTGGCAAGAGCAGTCTTTACAGCAGGTCTGCTGAGCACTCTGCACATAATGTTCTTTGTGCTACTTCCTGCAGGATGCTTTCTTGTTACTCGTTAGTGCTCCTGGGCAAACAAATATTTCACACTTGAAGACCTGCTTAGTATTAAATTGATGCTTTAAAAAGTATGGTGTAAAGCCAGTATGTTACCCTATAATCTACGGACACCTGACTGCAGTCCTGTAAAATACAGGGTGTTTCTGGTACAGGTAGCAAGCATTATTTTCAAGTATGTAAGCAGAACTGTTTTACAAGCTGAACACCTCGTAATTCCATGTAGAATTGTGGCCTTCTTCCCCTAAATTTCTTGAGTTTTGTGGAATCGCTTCAGAGATGTCATGTTCAGATAGCTGTAGATGCATTACGTGAAGCTTTGTTGAATTTAGGATTGAAAAATGGTAAATAGTCTGCAGCCAGAAGAGGGAGTGCTATGTCACAAAGTAAGAGAAATGTGGTTGACAGAAGGTGTCACGTATTCTTGCAGGATGGAAATCCTCCCCTGGATCCCAGTGAACATTTCATGGCAGAAGAAGAAAAACTCACAGACCAAGAAAGATCCAAAAGGTGGGTGCCTAACAGCATACCTAGATTTTTATTTTTAATTTAGGAGGGTGTATTTAGGGAGTAGAAAAAGAAGAAGAAATCCAAAGAGTTTGTTTTTTTCAGATTTGAAAAAGCCTATACACATACGCTGTATTATCTGGCACAAGTCTACCAACACCTGGAGATGATTGAGAAGGCTGCTCAATATTGCCATACTACTCTTAAACGACAGCTTGAGTACTGCGGCTACTACCCGGTGGAATGGGCACTCAATGCTGCTACGTTGTCACAGTACTATCTCTCTAAGGTAATACACCTCATGGTTTTTCTGCTGTAATTATATCATAAATGTAACTATAAATTAAGACAATTGTTTGCCTTTTTGAGGCAGGACTCTCTGTTCAATTAAAAATGACCTCCTCTTAAACCCTGAGTTGTCTTCTGACATATGTCCGTTATTTTTTTCTGAGGAAGCCATAGTGGCCTCGCTTTTCTGTGGTGTAATGATGGCAACAGAGAAAATGGGCAGGAGTATAGACATAAGAAAAGCTCTGTAGTTAATGAGCACCTCAGCAGTGATGTGACATGCTTGTAAGTGAAATTTACGAGGTTATAAATGCTGAATTTTAAATTGTTACTGTAAGAGAACAATATAATTTTAAGATGAGTCTAAAAAACGTCTTAGGCCTGAGGTGTTGCACGTTGTATGTTCATATAAATTATTATCTGTTGTACTTTAGCATGTACTTTAGAACTGTTTGAGCCTATGTGAACATTAATGCTAACTGCAAGATGGTTACTGTTATCTCCACACATCTGTATTGACTCAAAGTAATCCACTGTGTTAGGAAATGCTTCAATTTTCAGTGTTTGTTCCAGACTACTCAGATGCTTTTTTCCTGATAGCTTAAGACTTCTGCCATGCTTAAGCCAGTTAATGCTAATTTCAACAGTAATTTGTAATTTCCATGAGTTCTTGATGCATTGACAACAGTAATCATTAAATAAGGCAAATATGAGTAAAGGAATCTAAATCTGACTTATAATGTTGACTTGTTTGTCCAGCTCATTCCGACTAACACCCTGTGATACAATCTTTACCAGAAGACGTCAGGAAGTGATAGTGACATAGAGCAGTACGAAAATGTTCACAATCTAATATTAAAAACATGGCTTGCTGTTGTGGCTGTGGTAGAGAGAAAATGGTTAGTTAGAAAATACTGCATTCAGTAGTAGATGTGGAAGAATTCTTTTATTCCAGTGTCCAGGGGAGTATGCTGGAGAGCCTCTCAGTTCTATAATTTACCCTGTGCTCCTGTCTCCTTACTGCCTTACCCCTCCTTACAGAGGGGTCTAGCCAAGATGAGAGCAACGCTTGTGCTGCTTATTCCAGTGATAAACACTGCCGTTTCTGTTTCTCTCAGCAATGCTTTATGGAATCTCGACATTGTTTAGCAGCAGCCAGTGTCATCTTTAGCCAAGCCGGACAGGTGCCATCTGCTGAAGACAGTAAGTTCCTATGAAAGCGTTGAACAATAAAGTATGGTGAATTATGCATCATTATTGCATACATTAAAAGTGAAATCTACAAATATCTGCAAAACTTATCACTTAATTTTCAGAAATCTTTTTTGTTAATAGTAAGCTGGAATGTCTCTGAGGAGCTGCTGCTACTGCAGCTTAAGATTGGCTGTGAGTAAACACTTTGAGAAGAAAATCAAGTGCTTGTTCCTGATGTTTCAGAAAGCATACCAGAAAGAGTTAGATAAGGCTTGCATTTACTGTAAAAGTGTCAAAGATTAAAAACTGAAATTTAAAACAATATGCTTTTTAATAGTAGCAGTTGACCCACTTGTTACTGTATGTGTGCTTATAATACAGCTTGCCTTTGCTTCTAAATGATCAGAGGACAATGATTCAATGAACCAAAACAGATGCTTCCTGGGAATGGTTTTTAAAGGGGGAGGGAAGCTGCAGCTCTTAAAACCCCCAAATTCAGAAGGTACTTGTGCTGCCTTTTGTTGCTGGATGCTGCAGCTTCATTAGTGGCTGTTTTTGAAACTGTAGTTACCATCCTTGTTGTTGGGGGTATTGATGTAAAGGAACAACTTCACTGTTCAGCATGAAGATCAATGAAAGAAACTTTTAGAGAACTGACCGCAGTTTTAAGGAGCTGTGGTTATGTGATATCATCAGTACTCAAAATAAATTCTCTGATGTAGGATTATGCTTTGCTTATCTACAGCACAGCCTTTACATTCCATGTCTCAGGCAAATGAAAGCTTCAAAACAATAGAGCTTAACTCATGGAGAGTGAGCAAGTACTCAGGTTAGCCTCAGTGTGAGTTCATAACTCTGACTTTACGAACAGTGAATATATTGTTTAACTTTTAATGGTTTGAGCTATTTAGAATACAAGCCCTTTAATCCATTGATACTATTTCACATAAAATATAACCTGAATAGACTCAACTGAGTTTTATTTAATTGAAGTTCAGTGACAGTACATTAATTTCATTGCTTTTAGTATTTCTCCTAGCTCAAAAACACAGAACTCTATGCAGTTGCCTTTGAGGATGCACTTTAAGGATGGTGTCCAAAAGACTTTTTGTTTCAGGGGAACAGCGCTGTCAGAGCTGAGTTATGCTAATCTGTTAGGCTGTTTTCAAACGGCCTGTATTATGAAATGTTTAATAGGTCTCAGTCAGTGTTTACGGGCTTCCGTAGCTACCTGCCTGCGCAGTTGTCTGAGTTTGTTAATATGATACTTAAGCCAAAAAATGAGGTTATGTTTTCAGTAGGCATGTAGAAGCATACTGGCAGTTATGGTGTGGAATTCAGGTGCAAGACTGGAAGTGGCAGATAAGAGTCCTATTTTTAATTGTACTTTATAAATTTCTTCTGTGTTTTTTGGGCAAGTCGACTAACTTCTATCTCTACTTCCACCCCCACTATGTAGTGATATTTGTATCTGTTTCAGTGGAGTGAATGTTTCTCCAATTTTCCCGTCCTGTTCACGGCACAGAGAGCTGGGCTGCGGACCTGAAGATCATAAGAACAGAAAGTTCCAAGTTGCAGAAAGACTAATACACAGTCAGCATTAGCCACTCTCAAGCGCATTCATTCTGTTGTGTTAATCGGTATATAAACAGAGATATTTAGTAAAGGTGCCTTTTTTTTTTTTTTTTAAGATTAGCAACAGTTATTTCCTTAGTAAGAACAACTTGATTGTCTCTAATGAAAGATGATGAATGTAGTGGATCGATCTGAGTCTGAAGTTGGCTTTTTATTTGGTGAACAGGAATGGTAGTATCCCCTCTTTGTTCAGCAAGCTCACCACCTCCTGCCTAGAGAATGGGAAATTAGTTCTCTTTGAAATTCATTTGTTTTTTGAAAACATTATCTTGAGACATGAGCAGTGCTGCTGTTTGTGGCAGTGGGGAGATTATGGGGAGAAAAATAGAGGAGTTACAGAGCTAATAAATACTGTGTTGGTACCAGTTAGATAAACTGAAGGCAGTTTCCCGTAATTGTATTCCCCTTTTTTTGGTATCATGTCTGGGGCCCATTTCAATGCAAATGCCCTGGGCCGGCAGCTGAATCTTGGAAAACATTATTTTTTTTCTCTTGTTACAGAGAGACATTAAAATGTTTTCCAGTAAAACACCTCCAAAATCAAAGGCCTTTTAAACATACCTTATGGTCTATTTTTTTGAAGAATTCATGCATGACAAATCCATGTTAATCTATATGGGTTTGTACTAGAATGACAATTTACCGAATTATTATATAACCTAACACAGCAAACATGTTTCTGTCTAACAATGAAGAAAAATTAATTAAATACAAGTAATGCATTCTTTGCTTGTAACATTTGAGGTTATTACCGGAGTGCTTCAGTATTTCTTAAGGTTTTTGTGACTATGTCCATTAACTAGATGAGACGGAGCAAGACCAGCAGGACCTTCGACAGAGAAAAGCTGAAATTGCAAGATGTTGGATTAAGTATTGCTTGAATCTTCTGCAGAGCGGTCGGAAATTACTTGAGGTAAGTGAAAATCTATTCTGTAGCTGTTGTTTAAAAACAAAGTCTATATTGATGCTTGTAGCAGGAATCAGATCACAGTTGGTAGCAAATGATAAGCAATTACCCAATGGAAGAATACCATAGCTGCTTGAAGTCTAGCAAGTCTTTCATGGTATGCTTTGACTTTAATGCAGTACTTAGAAATAAGCGTGGATAGGAGATCAGCTCTGTAGCATGATCAGTGTGCTGCTTGTACAGCAACTTCACAAATTCCCCTCCCCTCTGAATTTTTTCATGGCTTGATTTTGGCAGGTCACTTCTTAGTTAACTGGCAATAGGAACATCCTCTTACTAAGCAGCAGTTTAGCATGCTGATATTTTCATGCTGAATGCCTAAAACTTAGCATTTGCTGAAATGCTCTGCAGAGGCAGGGCCTTTTGGCTTTACATTTGTTTGGCTATATTGTTGCACAGAATAAGGAGACTTAAATTGTCTTAGTCTTGTGTTTTTCCAGAATCGAGATGGTAATCTGTATGGTTTTTAGTAAATACAAGGTTTAATATGCCAATGTGTCTTCTCTTCTGTTTTGTCGCTAGTTAGTTTCTATTTGAAAGGTAACTCATAAATAAAATGAATCAGTGTAAGCCTGTCTTTGTAAAGCACGTGCCTTTTTAATTAGTATTCTTTGTCTTTTCAGGATAACATAGGAGAGCTGGATCCAGACAGGCAATTGGAACTTAAAGCCCAGAGGAAAAAAGAGGAAGATGAAAAGGAGAATGGCAGGAAGAAAGCTGTCCTTTTTGGCACGAGTGATATATGTGACTCTGTCTTAGCCATGGAAGAGAAAGTGAGCAGCGTATATCCTTTAGATTTTCAGGAAGCCAGAGAAATCTTTCTGGTGGGTCAGAACTATGTTCAGGAAGCAAAAGAGTTCTTTCAGGTTGATGGTTATGTTACTGACCATATTGAAATTGTTCAGGATCACAGTGCTTTGTTTAAGGTACTTGCTTTCTTTGAAGAAGACTATGAGAGACGCTGCAAAATGCACAAGCGTAGAATAGACATGCTGGAGCCTATATATGCAGACTTGAACCCACAGTACTACCTGTTGATCAGTAGGCAGCTTCAGTTTGAACTAGCCGACACCTATTATGAGATGATGGATTTAAAGGTAGCTATTGGTAACAGGTTAGAGGAGCTAGACTCCCACACAATAAAAAAAATTAACTCTCTGGCTCAATTAGCAATCAAATATTATGAACTCTTCTTAGATTCTTTGAGGAACCCAGATAAGGTGTTTCCTGAGGAGCTGGAGGAAGATGTTCTTCGCCCTGCAATGGTGGCTAAATTTCATATTGCACGGCTGTATGGTAAGCTTATTACTTCAGACAGCAAAAAGCAACTGGAAAATATGCAGACATCATTGGAATATTACACATTTCTGGTAGACTATTGTGAGAAGTACCCAGATGCTGTCCGTGCTGTTGAAACTGAACTAGAACTCAGTAAGGAGATGGTGGGTCTTCTTCCAGCAAGAATGGAGAGGCTAAGAGCAAAACTGTGTCCATTCATATAAATACTTGCCTTGAAGGAAATGTGCACTGTTAAAATTATATCTGTCAAAACCAGTGCTGTTGGACAGCTTCTCTGCTGATTAATAGAACTAAAGTGTCTACAGTTCGGCAGTCCAAATAGAGCCTGCAGTAATACAACTTTGTGAAAAATGGAGAATTCTCCGGTTTAGTAGCTCACCCACACTAATGGTATAAACCTTAAATGTAAAGTGAATGTCCAGCTGATGCTTTGTATTGCTTGTCCTGTATGTAAATATGAACCTTTTCTCCTTTATATTTTTTCCTTACATATCTAAATGTAGTGCTGTACAAAAATTGTTTCTTTTAAGAGAATTTGTTGCTCTAGGAAACTTTTTCTAAGAAACTTGAGGCACATTCTTCCAACTAAAAAACATTTTCTCTCTTCTGACCTTTGTCCCCAAAAAAACTGATGAAGGGAACTTTATTTTCAATATTTATTTTACGCGTTGCTCAGTGTTTTTTTCCCTGTTAATTAAAACCTAACTGATAGAGGCTCAATAAATGGACTAGCTTGGCTGAATGTTTTTTCAGAGTCCTCAGAATTCTGTTTTGTTTTGTCTTACTAAGATATGAAATATGGTACAACTTTTGCCAAAATAAACAGTTGTGAAAGTGTTTTCCCATGTGTCATCAGTAAAAACGTGCGAGCGTTTGAAGTACCGGAATGATGAGCAAGAAAGCAGCAGCCTTTCTTGCTTGAGATGGGAGGAGATACCCTGCTCTTAATACAGCTGTCGAGAGGTACTATGATCTAGTGCTCTACACAGTTGCCAAATACTACTTCAAGGCCTGAGATGCCATTACTGGCTTCTTTGGTAGGTCAGGGAGGTCAGATGCTTTCTCAGCCGGAGCTGCAAGTAGGTACCTCTCTGAAGTTGCTGCAGATCCTGATCGGTTGCTGCTGCAGCACTGTTCAAAAATCTGCCTCCATGCCATTGATTGCTGACTTCTCTGCTAGAGCTGTCCTGATTCTCATTAATGACCTGCTGACTTGGCTGTGTTGCTGGTCTTACACAAACGGTTGCCATTGCCCGGTTCTGATTTAGCCACCTATTTACTCTTTATGGAAGACCAGGCTACATTTCTGACCCAAAACGTGCACAGAGATTTTTGGATTTCTTGTGTCCATGGAAGGATCATGAACCAGTACCCCAGTGTTGCGGGTAAAATGTAGGCTGAGTGTGCAATCGAACCATATATTAAGAGAATGGTCAGAGAGGTCAGCCGGCTGTGGGAAAGTGAAGTGACAAGGCGATGGGGTGTGCAGTAGTGAGCTGCTCCATGCACCGGCAGTCTTAATGTTAACAAGCTGATGGGAAAATTTTTACAGAAATGGAGGGTATTAAATGAGGACGGTCAACTGGTTTCTTATGGAAAAGTCAAGAAAACAAGAAACAACATTAACTGGAGAGGGGGTGAGAGAGGAGAATACACAAGCAAGAAAGTACATCTTGTATGTGTGGTCAAAATCTCTAGCTTGCAGAATTCTGCATAGAACCATCTGTCTGACTGCTAACCACAAACAAATAGGCCAACAACTGGGTCCTGGAAATGAGAGGTAGCAAAACTCATAACTAGAACACCTATTTGCATGCATTCAGAGTAAGGGAGAGCGTGTGTGCACGTGTGCGTGTGAATGCATGCGTGCATTGTTTGTTTTACTACATAAATGTCTAGTCAGCCTGTAAGAGTTTCCTCTCCACTGTCAGTACTTTAATTCAGTTTTTCCCTGGGCCTGCTGGTAGGACGGCCCACAGTTTCTCAGTCGGCTGTACTGTGGGTTCTTTTCATCTGTGATTTCAGTTAAAGGTAGCGTGCATTTTTAGCACTAACTCATAATCCGAAAATTAAGGTTCATTTTTTTTCTAGTAACTTCTAGCGTCGTATTTAAGTACAAAAAGGTGATGTATGACTTTTTCCCTTCATACTTTAATATTCCACCCTCGAGGGCCTTCAAGCGAATTTTTTAAAGCAAGGATTGGTTCATCAAACTTGGCTTGTAGGTCACAGAAAGAAAGACTGGGGGCCATCCCGCCGTACAGAAGCAGAGTGGAGTGCAGGGCCCCGTGTCCCTTTTAGCCAGCAGTTGGTGTGTGTAGAGGAACAGCCCTCTTGTTAGCAGTTTTTGCTTTTATTCAAAATTCTAGTCAAAGCTCAGCAGAGAACAGGATTGCACTTAAGAAGGCCTGAAAATAAGAGGGATCAGAGCTTTTTCAACACTACGTGTATGGTTGGTGCTGTGGTTTGGAGATCTCTCGCCTCCGTGGGTATCTCAGAGTGCTTCAGCTCTGCAGCTGGTCTTAAAAACTGCAGTATAATGTAAGTAAATTTCATATACCTTAAATATATACAGAGTTACAGAAACCAGTAATGTCTGTTCTTCATCTCCTACAGTAAAAGTTGAAGACTACCACCATATAAACACTTCATCGCTGAGGCTATATCGTGTCAGATGCTCACCACAACACGTTACATTATGGTACTTTTAAGGCATGTGTTTTTTTGTGGAAACCTTTTGAATATTTCCTATTTGTTAAATTATTTGATAGAATGAACTTAGGTTGTGTATTTAGGTTAAAAAAAAAAAGGAAGAGAAGGGGGTGCGGGGCGGGGGGAGGCAGGAGGGGACTTGTTGGATTAGGCCGCAAAGCTCCCTTCAGGAATGTTGAGTTTTAACTGTAAAGTATGTGTGAGGTCAGGCATTTATTTCAAAGATTAATTAAAGATTAGATTCCTGTGAACTCCATTTAACCTGCATTTTTATTCCCTTTTGTACCTCAAAAAAAAAATCTTACCACTGAAAACTCCTTTCTGTTGTTCTGCTATTTTTTTCTCCTTACCCAGCATAATGCAGTGAGGTTTACAAGAAGCCCACGTTTGCGCAGAATGCATATCAAGCGTAAGATCTCCTAAGCCTGGAGCCTATAACCTCGGTGTCCGTCAAACAGCGCATAATACTCACTAGAGGTAATTTGCTTTGTTTAAAAACAGTTTCATTTTAACTGAAATGCTCTCAGTTCTCATAGCGGCTAGGGACGTGTCATGTGTCGTAAAGTGGGTAGATGAGGAAGATTGTTAAATGTTTCAGGACAGAGAGAATGAAACCAGTGCCTTTCTCTGTCTCCCCTGCAACCCCGTGGAAGGAGGCTCCTTCTCTTTCTCCCTCGAGGAGAGCGGCAGGAGAACAGCTGTGTCCTTTGCCATTCTCCCCTCTTAAACTGGCTGAAATACCAGGGGAGGTGAGAAGTGAGCCCTTGCTTCCCCTTCCCATCAGGAAAATGGGTCCCCGCATCGCAAAGGGCACAGGCTTACGTGGTCTTGGCAAGGCGGATGACTTCCTCCTCTATCTGCAGAACAGAGATGCCTCGATGTATCAGTGAGTGCCGGCACTGGGTGTGATCGCTGCAGCAGCCCCACGTCCGGAAACATTGCAGGAGCCTGATTAAGCTCAACATCAGACAACGAGATACAAGAGTGATCTGGTTAAGTCATGGCTTCAGGCATTTCAGTTTTGTTTGGGGTTTTGCTTTTGCTCAGCACTCAGTGAAGATGAGCTTTACTTGTGAGTTTCTTTTAAAGGATTGAGGTAATCACCGTTACTTCGATGTTTTCTGTGGAACTTTTCATTATAAAATGCCCAGAAACAGTCCTGTGAAGCAGGGCCTACCGAGGCTGGCATCCCTGAGGCAGCCCCTTTAGAGTCTTGCAGTTACAGAACAAAAGACTGTTATGTTAAAATCAAGTGCGTAAATTTGTGGCTGGAAGCATTTGTCAACTTTTTCCTCCTCAGTTGCAACATTTTAGGTTACTTTAGAGCTTGCCAGGAATAACTAATGCAGTTTTTAAATTCCATTTGAAAACTGCTTTTATGCACTTCCTAGTAACTCTTTCAAAGTGCCTGTTAGCACTTTTTAATTTTGCAGTTTGGCTGATGGTGTCTAGCTCTTCCTCATCCCAGCCAGGCACAGGAGTGATCAGTGGTTTCCTAACAAGAACCATTCACTTGCCTACCCTTTTCCAAAAACATACGATTGTGTCTTTACAGCTGGAGATCTGAGCGATATACTAGAGAGACTGTTCAGTGGAGGGAATGCTAAACACGGCATGTTTTGCTACCACTAAAATATCTGTGGTGTTCAGCATTTGTTTAGAGAAGTGGCTGACAGCAATGCGGTGCCTGAGCTTGGAAGAGCATTAATCGTTCAGGTATTTTGTAGCAGTGCTTAAATGTTTAGTGCTTGAGTTTTTGGCATCTGGTACACCCAAAACACGTAAAGTCTCTTTACAGTGGCAATGAGCATGTAAAAGAGACATCAAGCAATGATGCAAACATTTCACTGTTAGAGCTAGTAGTACAATTTGCTGCTAAAACAAAGAGGAATTGGATGAGTGACTGAGTGAAAGATTGCGATGGACGTGATGGAGTGAGGGGATGTTAGTCACTGAACAGCGTGAGAGCACTACAAATGCTTGCATCAGAGAGCTCTAAGATCCGCATCTGAAATATACGGGGCAAAAAGAAGGAATTAGCGAGACGATTTCCTGTAAGCTAACCCTCTTGGAGGAGAGGAAGAGCAAGCGGTTCCCGGACAGGTTCTCCAGCTGCTCTGAGTGTTGGCCATGAAACTCCTCCTGCTTGCCTGGAGCCCACCTCCGAGTGGCCGGAAGAGTTCGGCAGCCACCAGAGATGCTTCAGAGCAGCCACGAGAGGATGCAGTCCGGTAGGCCCAGAGACTGCTTCTGCCAGAAAACCAGGAGTTTCCAAACAACAGAGGTAATGACGCTGCACATCGGTTCAGTCTAGTAAAGACAGAGGACAAAAATGATGATGTTGGACCTGACGACCAGCACGCCGAGTGTGCTCTGCAGGCTCAAGGAGGGGAGGGGACAATAAAGAACAACGTAATCTGTATTTGCAAATAACTCCCAAATCGTTTTTCTTAACTTCTCCACGTGCTTTGCCTCATTATTTTTTTATGGTGCCAAGCTCCCTGTGTTACTTAGGGCTCGTGTAAAGGCATGCTTCACTCTCTATGCCATAAAGGCACGAGGTGGTCTCGTGAGTCTGACCTCCCTCGTCGGCCTGTCCTGCCCCTGCACCGCGCTGTTCGCTGGAAGCGTCAGATGAGACAAATCCGGTCCCAGGCTGGCAGAGCCCTGTTTGAGGTCCTCAGCTGCCCTAAAAGCCACCCTCAACCACAAGGGAGGCTGAGGCCTGCGTAAGGTCCCTATTTTGTCTCCAGGAAGTTGTCCTTTGAATTGCTTGAGTCTGAACAATTCAAACCCGTTTCCATCCGGAATCCATTTTTAATTCCTACAATGGAAGCCTCCTGTTGCTCTGGGCACATGAAAGAAGAAAGCATCGCAGCCCGCACCGTGGGGGAAAGCTGCTTTTTCCCTTCTGAATGATGGGCCCATCCCTCAGCCAATGTTTTTGACAGAGACAAGATTGCTGGTGGGGAGAGGCTGTTGGCAGCTTCCTGTGAGCCATCAGCTGTGCCTGGTGCCGATGCAGCTGCGGCTTCGAGCAACGATTTCTCACCGGGTGTTTGTTGGCCTTTATCATGGGAAAAAACAGGGAGCTGGTCTTCTGCGCAATCTAGATGGCAGCAAACGTCAGATTTCTATGCAATGCACGTGAGCGGCAATGACTTCTTGCGAAATCTGAATCTTATCTTCACAGGCCAGGTCCTGATACTGCCCTCAGAGGCAAAAGGCCACGGCACGAGAGGCAGAGGGATGCTACGTGCTGCGTGGGCCACCGTGCTCCAGCATCACAGGCGCTGGGCTCAGGCACGGCCGGGGTTGAGGATCCATCCTGGCTCAGGGCTAGACTTAGAAATCCCCTGGAGAGACCCAAATCTACCTCCTGGGTTCACCAGCTCTTTCTTATTTTGGGGCAGGACATGCTTTTACTTTCAGCCCCCAAAAGTTGACGTGAGCTGGTGGGAGAAAGCATCTTTCAGTCAAGCTGTGGTGCCTGTGCAGGGGGACGTCACTGCCGGGGTGATTTTGCCATCCACAGACCTGCTCTGCTCTTGGCTCTGGCCCTTGTTGGCTGGGCCGGGCTGGAGCAGCGGTGTCAGATAGGGTGGCTCATGAGTTGTCTCTGGGACAGATCCAGGTGCTCAGGGCCTGTGTGGACCTGTGGAGGCCCAGGTCCCACCTCGGGACCAGGAAGAAACCTGTCCTGCCTTCCCAAAGGACAAGATGGGCAAAAAAACCATGCTTCTCATGTTCAACCCAGTGCCATTCACTTCCCCCTTCCCATTTGCTCACTGTGACCTCTTTTTTCTCTTTTGTTGCCATCCTTCTCCCTTCAGCCTCTTTTCCAGTGCTGATCAGCATGTGCGTAGCCTTTCTGTACCAGCAATCCCCTGCGCAGTGACCTGTAGATAACACGGCGATGCATAATATGTGCATGTAGATAACAGCGTGACCCCTGGGAGCGCAGTGACCCAGCAGCAGTTGGGGTTTATCTGATTTCTAAGTAGTTATGAATGAGAAACTTCTTTATTGGGACCCCCATCTGAGTGGATAACGCCTTGTCCCTGCACCTGGATGATACGGGGCTGCCAGGAGGGAATTTTCTTGCCCTAAATCCCGTTGTCAATGGCAGGATGGATGCCTTCACGCCAGGCACTCTCACGGCGTGGTCCCGATGTGGTGATGTTACCAAATTGCTCATCACACCTGAAGCAAACTGGGAGATAAAACAGCCCCGAGAGTTATGACCAAGGAGCTGCTCATCACTTGAGATTTTGAGATGTTTCTTCTCTGCTTTAGGGCTATTTCCAGGCATTTCGGGCACATCAGGAAGAGTCCTGGGTGTCTGCACGAGGGGCCAGAGGTGCGGTGCTGAAGCAGCCCCCTCCCTCTCCCTGTCCCCAAATTAATGCCTTACAAAAATGCAAAGCTCTTAATCTGCTTTACACGTGATTTGAAAGCAACGGCAGTGCTTCAGCACAGCAGCGGGAAGAAACACGCTCTTAAACTCCGATAGCCATACAATGGCACGTTTCGAGGTTATCATCCTCATACAGTGCAGCCTGTGTGCTGTTCCCGTGCCCACGCAGACACAGCCCCGCGCTGCCCGCTCCCACAGTGGGTGTGGAAAGGCTCCGTGGCCCCGTGACCAGCGGAAAATCGGAGGTGTGATGGCAGGAACGACTTCCGTGGGCTGGGGCTGAGTAGGACCCTGCATGTTTTCTCTCTGTTTCCTATTGACGCTGAGCACCGCCTCGAAAGAAAAAAAAAAAAAAAAAGAAGAGTTGATGCTAAAAATACAAAGCAGAGAAGTTGGTGCGAGTAACTGCTGCACGCAGGTCTGTCTGCATGTGCTTGCTCGGAGTCTTTTGTCTTTCCCATGCTGGAAAAACAAGGCATGGAAAGTTAAGTAGCAAGGATGCTCAGCCCCATGTCCGGCGGTGAATCCAAGGGAGTGTTGGGGCGCTCGTGGGGAAAGTCACAGCTCACCAGAAGCACTGCCGGGGCCTCAGTGGACTTTCCACCTCGTAAAAATAGATTCACCACAGACAGCTTGCACAGCCTGCTGCAGAGCTGCGGGAAGTGCTGGCAGCATGCTGGGCCCCCCATCACTGCCCCAGTTAACCTGGTTGGGAATGGTATGAGTAAAAAAAACCCCACCACTGCCATAGCCTTCTTGTGCATAACTTATTCTCAGCTAAACTCAAGCCTGGCTGGTTTAATCCCAAGGAAAGAGCTGCCAACGCCGAAATGCGGTGGGCTGGAGAAAGAGCAGTGGGCAGGGATGCGCACCCGGACTGTGCACCCGGTGGGCTTGCCGTGGGTTTGCCTCTCCCTGCGGGCAGCACCGGAGCGGGGATTTCGGTGCCCGGTGGGGGACTGGGGGGCCGGAGCATTGGGCTTTTCCACAGATGCCTCACTTCAGTCAATCAGGAAGCGGTGACGCAGGTTATGGGTTGGGTTTGAGGTTTCGGAAACCTCGTCTAAAAGTCGGTCTCCTCGCCCCACTGTATTTCTGAAGCGCAGAGAAGGCTGGTGGGGAGAGGAGGAATGCCGGCCAAAATGCAGCTCCCAGTCAGATGTAGCGGGAGGATTTTCCTGGCTGTTTGTGTAATCCTCTTTGTGGGATGCACAGCGCAAGGTAACGCCGAGCGGTTGTTCTCTCTGTAATCCTCTTTCTGGGTGAGGCAGCGTGGGCCAAGGAGGCAGACTCCAAATTTAAGGGAGAATATTTCAAATTGACCTTCTTCTGGGAGGAATGAGGTCTGCTTAGGAAACCTGCTTTGCTAGCATTTTGTTTTCTTGAGGGAGAACTGGAAGAAAAGATGCCTTTTCCTAGTGGAACATTTCTGTGTCTGTCACCCAGTCCGTATGAGAAAAAGACTTTGTAAAATAAGCTACTCTCTGCACATACATAAGCCACTATGTATATGCCAATGTATACATTTTTAACCAGCCCTTTCTCAGGGGTCTGGTTATGTCCTGTTATTCCGTTACGCAGTTATAGACTAAGCCTGTTGCAGTCCCCATGTCATAACTACTCTGGTCTACTTTTTGGGGGGGAGGAAAGGAAACTGAGCGTAAGTATGAGGAAATTAAACGGTTTATTCAGTTCAGAAAAAATTGCAACATGCAGCACTAAAACAACGAAAAGGAAATGTTGATTCACGATGACAAGTGCCCTGTGGATTCGCTTCTTGCAAGAGAGAGGCACTTACCAAGGCTGTGTAGGATAATTCATTGCTAAACCAAGGCTATGACAGTGAGAGGCTTTCATTATGCACCTACTGCTGTTTCTGTGCTGACGATCATCTTTGGGAGCTTACAGTCTGCTTTCTGTATAATGCTTACTTACAAAATACTCAGCTGCAGTTGTTTCTTTTGCTGCCTTCTTCATAAAACCTTCATAAAAACCTTCTTCACAAGATGCTAAGAGAAGTAAATAAATAAGAAAAAGGGAATACGCTACGAAAGCAGCAGGAAATCCTACCCGAGAGATTTTTTTCTCTTACAGAAGAGCGTAGGAGGAAGCTGAAAGTCATCTAGCACATTATGGCAATATATAGGGCAATAGAGAGCCGTAACTACAGACAGATATTCCCAAGAAACCGAGAAAAATTAGATAAAGTGCCAAAAGGAGGAGGACGTGCCAGGCGGCTTCGGAACAAGTTAATTAACGAGACTGAAAGGAGGGACGCAGTACTGTTGCTTCCGCTCTTATTTTCTCCTTTTGGTAATTTCAGCAGACTTGTTAGTCAGCGCCGGCCCGGGGGCACCGAGCCGAGGCGGTGGGTTTGGGTAACTCCGCCGGCCCAACACCCAAGCCGGGGTCGGTGGGCGCAGGCGAGTGACGCGGGGCTGTCCCACCAGGTGCCCCCGTGCCGAAGGCGCGGTACAGCACGGTGAGGTGCCGGCCCGACGCCTGGTCCGCCAACTGCATCGAGGAGAAGGGGCCCTGGTTCCACCTGCCCGACGGCGGGGCCAACAGGATCCTCCCTCCCATGGCCGGCCCGTCCCTGTAAGTGCGCACGGTGCCCCGCGCCCGCAGGGCCCTCCGGGCGCCGCGGGGAAGCGAAGCACCGGCGGGCGGGCTCGCCGCAGCCCGGGGAACAGCGGACGCGTAACGAGCTCGCTGCCGCTCGGTGTTTCAGGATGAAGAGCTACCAGGAGCTGGGCGACGTCTTCCCGCTCTCCGAGGAGGAGTCGGGCTCCGGCTCGGACGCGGCGCTGGAGACGGAGGCGGCCTCGGGGTCGGGGGCCGACGGCGT
>VXAL01015580.1:219435-232985 GCA_013399475.1 Chauna torquata
TATATATGCATTTAATATATTAAATATCAGCTAGACAAGCACACCTTGAATTTTTGAAGCATGTGGGTTCCTTAACATGCATCTCTGTCTCTGTTGGACTTGCAGAAGCTTTCTAGAGCTTCACGTGAAGCTGGAATGTCAACACAGTGTATCCGCTTCTAGGAGTCCTACAAGTCTGTTAGTTCAGCTGTGATGTGTAAGGACTTAACGCAGTGTGATTTCAGTCCCGGTGTAGCAAAATCTCCAATATATGTCATTTTTGTGAAGTCAAGAGCATTGTGTAGCGTTTGGCCAGCTTCTAAAAACCTTAGTTCTGTTTTCATTTTATTAAATGGGAACATAGTAAGCCGTATTACAGATTCTTGAAATCTATGCTCATATCAAACTTCTCATCTTGCATAGTTTCCCCGCAGCAATATCTTTGATAGCAGCTGGAGGAGATACTAGCTGCTGAGTTCTTTATTCCCTTTGCTCTCGTCCTCTCTGGATGAGATCACACCTAATTTCTGAGGAATATAGTTGAAATTTCCATACAGAGTATTGAGAAGTGGTCTGTTTCTAGTGTTAGGTCTGGCTGACTTCTTTAAATGACGGTACAGCTTCATAATTTGGAAGGTGCTGTGAAAGTGTCTTGTATAATGTTTACCTGAAGGTAATATGCTTCCTTGTTTAGTTGGGAGAAAAAAGTATAAGGCTAATCTGGAAAACAAGTACAGAACTAAATAAAAAATATATGGGCATGCTAAAATAACATGTGTAACAGTTTAAAATAGTCCAAAGGTCTGGAATTCTTGGTGAAGCTTTCTTCTTCCTCTGTTCCCTGCCCCCAGGAGCCAAAAATCAAGACCAGTTCTAATGTGCAGTCAGCTTTTTTTTTTTTAAAGATAATTTCTTGTTTGAGTAGTAGTGCACATACGTGCTTGTCAGAGACTTGGAGGACCATTCAGTTTTAGGTTTGACCACCTACCTCGTTGCCTGCTTTTGCTTTTCTCTGAGAATATGAGGTGTGTATATGGCTAGGCTTCAGTTAGTTACATACATCTTTGTGGATGCACTAGGACTGCTTGCTATTTGAGCAAATACCGAGTCAGTTTAGTCTTGTGTGAATCACTCTGTATAGCTCCAGATTGCACCATGTCTCGCAATAAGTAACTCAGTGTTCCTACTGCTAGGCAGTTACATTCATATTAAACTGTTTTGTAGATTTTTTTTGTTTGTTATTAATCATACATTTAAAACTTCAGGTCCCCAAAATGTCTTGAATGTGTTCTTATTCAATTTGTGAGATTAAATTGGTGAAGTGAGGATGATTGTTTTGTGTATACCAAAATGATCTAGCTGAAGTGGATGCTGTTACTGAGAACCAAGTGTAACTTCTCAGACCAAACAAAAATGTGTTGTTTTAAAACAAACAAACAAAAAAAGCCAAGGTTTTTAGCAGTGTTGTCTGCTTTAGTATGTCAAAGCAGATTAGCGCCTAATTCTTAGGAAAAACGTGGGATTTGATATGAACCTTGTTGAATTTCCCATAGAGCTGCTAAACATGTTTTGCAGTTTCTTGTAAGAAATGTTTGCGCAAGGTCAAAGGATGATTTTCCCTGCTGTCTTGTTTGATACTACTCAGAAGTTTGTGCCTAGAGAATGCTGTTGCAAGGTGAGGACAAACATTTAATGCCTTCAGTATATTGGTGCCTGGAGCAGTATTGCAGGTAAACTTGGAACACGCTACGGATCTGATGGCAGAGTTGCGTAGCTAAAGTAGATCATATGAAGAGCTGCTGTCTCCTGAACCTGGTAATGCTCTCTTTGTTTCCAAAGAGAATTACAGAGCACGGGAAGAGGCAGCAAATAAAAGTTCCTTATTCACCTTTGCTGGCCAGGGGATCGCTTTAGGCCTTCTGTTATATCCCCTGTTAGCCGTTTCTTTTCACCTTGCTTTGCTCCATTATTATTCCTGCTTCTGGTCATCCGTGTTACTGCTGTTTATGCAAAAAGTTATAGTGGTTTAAAAAAAAAAAAACTGTATTTTTGGCATATCTCAAATCCTCACCCAAGGTGGAATAAATTTGTTAACAAGATTTTTTTTTTTTTTGGTGTGGTTAAAAGGGATTTTTTTTTTTTTTTGAAAGTGAAATCAGTGATTTAACAGTAAATATGATTGGGAACTTTGCGGTGGCAGAAACCAAAGTTGTGTTTGCAACAGTAACATGTTAAATGTTTATTAGTATTTTAATATCGTAGTAACAATGGTAGTTATGCTGCATACTTTATTAATAAATGTTACATTTAAGTGCTGCTGCTTGTTGCTGAGCTGATTTCAGTTACTTGCTAGATGAACAACTGTGTTTTGTCACTGCTATATTTTGAGTCTTTAATACAGAATGGTTTTGTATCTTCACAGAAGCACAAGTGTTTTTGCCCAATGTGTAGAGCACAACTGCATTTAAAATGAAGTGTCCACTGTGAAGTAACTTACCTGATTCTTGTTATTTCAGAGCTTTCTTGGAGGCTTTTTTAGTCCCGTTTGTGAGATTGACGTTATTCTTAGTGATGCCGAAACACGAAAAACAGCAGAAATCAAAACAGAAGATGGTAAAGTAGAAAAGCATTTTCTCTTCTATGATGGTGAATCTGTTTCTGGAAAGGTAACTTTTTTTTTTTAAGTGGCTATTAATTACTGCACTGATTCTGGCATGCTAATGCATATAGGAAATTAAATGAACACATGTAAGCAAGAGCTGCCACTTCAGGTTGTGTCGTTATTCAAAGAAAACGCTATTTTCCTATATCTGGTTTCTTTAACCATGGTTATTCAGGCAACTGACAAAACTGAGCCTTTTCAATAGTTTGTTGCTGTTTGTTTCTGATAATCTTTTCCGGTCATCATGTCTTTATGAATAAGCTGTTTGTGCAACCATGTGCAATCCTGTCCTTCTGACAAGAAAGCTATTCCAAACTGGATCCGCCCCCTGCCCTTCCCCTTGAACTCCAAAATCCGCAGCTCCATATGTGTAAGAATAATTTTTGGCTGGTGCAGCCAACCTGCTTGGCATACCCTGAAGCTAAACCTTATGTTTCATGCTCTGACGCGGTTTCTGGAACTGCATCAGAGGAGCAGCATATTAAGTTTGGCTGGCTGTTGAGTCAACAAGAGTTTTTCTTGGTGGGGAAACGAAGTTAAAGTTACCAGAGGGATTCCTCATCTTTCAGAATTGCACCCAAAAAGTCCTTGCCATCGCTCTTGTTTTACTAATTGTTCTCTGAATATTCCTGTTAGGATTTACTCCTCCTCCAAGAAACTTGGGCCACGTATTGGGTTCTGAGACTGACTTCTAAATACCTGCTCCAGTCTTGACTGACCTGTTGTCACTGGGCACCTTTCTGCTCTTAAGCTATCTTTCCATGCTAAGAGCTTGGTTCTCTACAAAAATCCTTTCAGGGATGTGAAACTCTTGCAAGACAGGCCTCAGACTCAGGAAACCGAGGGAACTAGCTTTTACATGTTCAGTGGCCTAATGACTTCTCACTTCTATCAGCGGTGCCTGATGAGTTTTGACTAACACAAGCACAGTGGGAGCAGGAGGTTTGGAAGAACAGTAATTTATTGGGCAACTTCCCTCTACCTCTTCCCTTCTTTTCACCACAGAGCTAGATCGTTCAAGTGGTATACTTTCTACTCAGACGTGTTGCATTTTAAGGTACAAGAATTTCTCTGGTAATAGCTGCCTAGTGCAGAAACATTGCATATGTTTAATATTTACATCTTTCCATAGAGAGTAGTATTATGGAATCTATCCTTGTGAAACTGAGATCTGTTTGAGAATCAAATTCATAAATGAAGATCTTAGTAGTAGATAGTCATCTGTTATTTTTGCATTGATTTATCTAAAACATACTTTTTGCTGAGGAAGGAACTTAAATGCACTTGAAAGGAATGCATCTGTTGGGAGTTCTTTTTTTGGACT
Source organism: Chauna torquata (assembly GCA_013399475.1). Taxonomy (NCBI): domain Eukaryota; kingdom Metazoa; phylum Chordata; class Aves; order Anseriformes; family Anhimidae; genus Chauna; species Chauna torquata. Next base: position 223,401 of record VXAL01015580.1, read on the forward strand.
TCCAGATATGACAGTTGGGGGATGTCTTGAAACTCTCTGTGCCTTCAGAAATGGCAAGGAGGTCACTGCTGGCTTACGTGAACTCTACTGAAGCTATGGATTGGATTCTTAGTTGTGAAACTCAAAGGTTTCAAGTCTGCTTACTAAGTTCAGTCTCACGGATGGTTAGATTTTATTTTTAAAGGCTTGAGTGGGACCTTGGTAGGTAAGGCTTAATTTTATAATCGGCTGTTGGACTTAGTTGCCTTCAAGCTCAGGTAGTGCTCTTGAGAAGAGGTTGCAGTTTTCACAGGCATATAGTAATGTATTTTCCTTTTTACTAAGACCATGTATAAGTGAAAATGTTGAAAACTTCAAGTGTTGCTTTTTTTTTGCCTTTGTAGGTGAACATCTCCTTTAAGCAGCATGGGAAGAGACTAGAGCACCAAGGAATTAGAATTGAATTTGTAGGACAAATTGGTGAGTTTTGAAGCTATAAAGGGGATGTTAGGTAGGTGTGGTTTATGGAACTTCGCATATGTGACTGTCGGCAGTTTGGTTCAACCACTGCAACCTTATTGGGTTAGTGGATGACAGGTGTCAAAGGAAGACTATATTCTACTGATTTTAATGCAAGTGATGTACTAATTTATGCTAGTCAGAAAATCATTGGAAGGGAAGATGTGTACATGTGAAGGAGAACTCGGATGGCAAGTATTGTGTCTCAGAGTGGCTAAGAATTTGATCAAGAACCACTAGAGATCTCTGAAAACTAAACTTGTACCCATGGTACGCACAGTTTCAGCTTCAAGTATTTCAGTGTATTCATTTTTAATTTACAGACAGTCTCTGCTGATTATGGGTGATGAACGACCTTGATGTGAAAAACAAACAAAGCATTTAGGGTTTTTTTTCTGCTTGTGCCTTTTGCCTGTATTTAAGGTTCCAAGCCAAAGTATCAAGTGTACCTGTTGTGCTAGGCTTCTTAATTCTAGGCTTTTATTCTGGCTGTGAAAGAGAAAAGACACAGAAAAGAAATGATGGGACCGCCTAAAACAGAACACTTCCAGAAATAATTCTTTGGTTGTTGTTTTTCTAAAACAGTTTCATATTGTTAACATAAAATAGTGTCAAAGCTTCAGAGGATTTCTGTGCTTTTTACTAAGATGATGTGGTATTGACATTATAAACATACTTTTCTTACAACTGTATCCTAATCCGGTTAGATTTGAGCTGTGATGAATCTTGATCATGTCTAACCTCTTCTTAGCAGTCAAGGTAACCTCAGCATCTTCAGGCTGATACTGAAATACCTTCTCTCTCTGTTAGAGGGCTGTTTGCATTGTTGTCCCCCTTGGAAGTAACCGTTCAAGTTTCAGCCTCGTAAAACTGCCTTTTCGATTGGAATTCCGTAAATTGCTCTATTTCTAAACACTCAGTAGGTTCCAGTACCCTGTGTGTGAACTGTTGTGCAGCAAGTATGACTGAGTTCCGACGGTTGCTGCTTTATGCTTTGAGGCTTTGATCAGTGGTGCTGTAAAAGCAAATAAAATTCAGAATAAAACAGCAGCATAATGGGAGTGAGTCATTTAGAAGCAGGGGAGAAAAACAGAGCTCCCATATGTCAACTTCATTTAGTCTCTTGTCCTCTAATAGCTGCGTATATATTTTTCATCTACTCTGATGTATAATTTGTGTTCTCTGAATTACTTTAATTTGATGTAGTGTTCCTTGAATTTTGTGTTTTTCTGGATCTTTCTCTTCTGCTACAGGTTAGAAGCTCTCAAGGAGGTATGCAGAAGTGGCTTAAGCTACTGCTTTTTGTACTTGTCCGTGATTCCTTGCATCCCATCAAGTTTTAATGTAGTAATACAAAAAACCATTGTGGTAGTGTGACTTCTCTCTGTGCTATTTGGAGACTAGCTGCAGCTGCATGTCATGTACATATTTTACACCTGCTCTTCACAGTACTTTTCTGACTGGCACAAAAAGTATTGGACATGCAACAGTAATAAACCTTGTTTGCTATGGCAGGTGTTTAATAATACAAAACACACCTTTATTTTTTGTGGTTGTATTAGAAAGTAAGAGCAGTTACTAGTGAACATGTAAGCTTCTATCAAATTGGCAGTAATGAACTGTAAAGCTGTGCTCACTTATTCTCTTCTGGAATGCTTCAGTCTGTGTAAAACCACTTCAACTGCTGCTTATGTTCTTACCTGATATTTTTAGTTGTAAATTGTGGAGAAGCTTTTTTTAATATATACTAAAGTGGGTGGTTTTTTAATGGGAATGTTAAATTCTGCTAACTTCTTATCTCTGAGAATTGCATGATGTAGACCTAGGGACGAATAACAATCACAGTGGTCTGGCCTAGTGACCAGAGATGCGACTGCTGTGTGATACTGGTGTGTGTTTATGTTTATGTTTTAAGAAGTTTTTTTCCAGGTGACTGACTTAGACCAGTGGTAAAGATAAACTATTTGATAGTTGTTGTTGATCTGTGGGATGCCAGTTGGGATCACTGGCATGTCCTTAATGGGCTAATCTTGCTGTTGCTTAAGTTTTGTCCTTTCAGCAATAAATGCCACAAGCCAAAACTGAGCAGAGCTGATTACAAAGGATGCAAGGCAAGAAATACTTGATAAAGCTAGTTAAACTGTCACTTTAAAAAAAAAAAAAAAATCCCATGTTAGTGAAGCTTGAGATGTGTTCCTTTCATTGCAGTTGACTCTTCAGGAATGCTTTTATTGTAGGTTTCTGAAACAGAAGATAGTTTTGAAAGAACAGATAAAACGCTTGGTCAGATGTATTGCTCAAATTTGCTTTTGTTGTCCTCTTCCATCTGCTCTTGCCATATTAGACAGTTTTGTTTGCTAAAAATAAACACTGAAAACAGCTTTCCTTTATTTTCCTCAACTTCAGAGCTCTTCAATGACAAAAGTAATACTCATGAATTTGTAAACTTAGTGAAGGAACTTGCCTTACCTGGAGAACTGACCCAGAGCAGAAACTATGACTTTGAATTCATGCAGGTTGAGAAGCCATACGAATCCTACATTGGTGCCAACGTCAGACTGAGGTTTGTAACTGCTAGGTCTTTTCTGCCCTCCTACCCTGCAGGATATTTCATAATTTAGCAATTGTGCTTGTCCTACCCCCAATGCCCCCAGGCTCATTGGATTTCAAATCAGACATTTAAGAGCAAGCAGCTAGTGTGCCTTGTTTTGAGGTGCTGAGAATGAGCAGTTCCAAATAAAGTAGAAGAGGCTATTTTATAACAGTGTTGCTTGTGTACATCAAACTTCCAGTTCAATCAAATGAAAACAGTCCATATCTTTTCTTTTAAAAACAAACAAAAAACAAACAAAACAACACCCCCATTTTTACCTAAAAGAGATTTGTCTTGTATTTTTCTCTTTTATTCCTTTCTGCTCAGTCTTAGAGGATATACTCTGGTCTTTCACAGAGTAATCTGTACTTCAGAACGTGAAGGTGTTTACTGAGGTAATTCTGAATAATTCTGGCTAACTTGTGGCTTTCTTCCTAGGTATTTTCTAAAAGTGACAATAGTGAGACGACTCTCAGACATGGTGAAAGAATACGATCTGATTGTTCATCAGCTTGCTACATACCCAGACGTAAACAACTCCATTAAAATGGAAGTGGGCATTGAAGACTGTCTTCATATAGAGTTTGAATACAATAAGTCAAAGTAAGCGTGACGTAGAATAAAACACGTTGAAGTTAATATCTTGGGAGAAAAGGGTAAAATACCAAATAGTTGATGAACAAGCTGGCATCTAGGGACTTGAAGTGCAAAGCGACACTTTCGATGATTATTGTATTCAGCTGTCTGGTTACTCATTATGATGGCCTTTTCTGAGGAATACTTGTCTGTTCCGCTTTCAGTACTAATAGGAAGGTCACTGCAGATCCTTAAGACTTGATTTCTGCATTTGTGATTTTTGAGGAAAACTACAGTGTTTCCTTTACCAATGCTGCAGTGATGGAAAGGTGTTAATTGCACTAGTCTGCCTGAGATGCTTAGCTCAGTGGGAAAGTAAGTCAGCTCTGAGTAATTAAGAGGCAGATAAGATGAACTGCCTGTATAACTTCTTTTGAAGAAGGTGTGAAAGCTGTGTTTTTTTATTTAACGACCCCCCCCTTCTCTTCTTTTAAAGGTATCACTTAAAGGATGTGATTGTTGGAAAAATTTATTTCCTCTTAGTGAGAATAAAAATTCAGCACATGGAGTTGCAGCTGATCAAAAAGGAGATTACTGGAATTGGTAAGAGAAACAAAGTCCAAAAGAGATGGCAACTTGTATGCGGGTTGAGCCTTACGCATCCATGGAGAATGAAGTCGGTAGTTGCAGCTTTGGCTAAACTGATGCTCCATGTGCTTCTTCCTCACTGGTGTTTGACTACTATTTGCATGTTGGGCTTTGGTTATCATACTTAAGGTCTGTGGCATTGTTTTGGGGTTGTGAATGTTGGGCTAGCTTCACAAGCTTGAACCACCGTAAATGGAACTCGTGCAGAAAAACACACAACAGCTTAAGCAGACTTGATAGATAATAAGGGAAAAGGTGTAAAATGCATCCTGAAGACCTCTTTGCTTCTGCAGAGATAATCTGGTAAAGAGTGGCATGAAATCTCTTGTGCTCTAGAAATGTATCACTTTCAGTCAGCCTAAAACTGATGCAATGAAAACATCTAGAGGCCTTGAAGCAGAAACAGCTTGATTATTGCAGATCAGGCTTGCACACTGTGGAACTAGGAAGGCAGTAAGAGGTTGTGGCTCGTGACTTCCTTCCCAAGTGGCTGGGGCCCTAGGGAGTTGCTTGTGTGGAGAATCAAGAATGCCTCTGTAGTAATAGAGGAATGGCAGAAAGCTCTACTTGATTGCTTGCTTGGTGGCTAAACTAGGTAGTAGTACTTCATCCTAGGTACTGGAGAAAGGTGGCTCTTGTGCTGGATGGTAACCCTTCAGGTTTCTAGTTTGATCATGGCCTAGCAGTATCAAGTCGCTAGCACTGCTCACTGAACAGAACAGTATCACAAATCCTACCCTGCACGCTTGTCCTTTATTTAAAGCCTGCATACTGAGGGCTCCCTTGAAGCACTGGCTGCTGCCTCTTTTGCCTCAGTGCTGGGAGGAGGCAGTAAGTAGTAGTTATTTTGTCTGGGAGGTGGTTTTGCTCACGTTAACTGTGTGTAACTTAAATGCAAAACAGGCAAAAAAAATCCTGGTGGTGTGTAACTTAAATGCTGCAGAGTGGAAAGTGCTGTGATAAGGGTTTGTAGATGTGTAAAACTGAAGCATGGGTTCTCAAAGTGAAAACTTGTTTTACCAGGACCCAGTACCACAACAGAGACTGAAACCATTGCCAAGTATGAAATAATGGATGGTGCACCAGTTAAAGGTAAATACTTGTGATTCTATCTTGAAGGGTAAGCATTCCAAGTTAACTGCTTTTAAAAAAAAAAACAAACATCTGGAGTACAAGAGTGACTTGTGTAAACTTTTCTTGGAGAAATGACCTTCCTACTTAAGATGCTGAAATGATGGTGGATTTTTTTATTCAAAAGAGGTGTTTTGATTGTCTTAAAGAATTTTACTTGGGATCCTAGTAATTCTTACACTTATTGAAAATTCTGACTGATCAGTTTAGCACTTTAGTTTAAACCTGACTCCATGATGTAGATCAGTTGTAGAGAGTTCAAGGTAGTTTCTTTTTGTCTTGCCTAGTTACCATGCTTCTACTGACAAAAATGCTTCCACCTTTGGTTTCACACTAGCCTGTGTGTTTGTGTGTGGGGGGGTGTGTGTGGTCTTTTTTTCTTTTAAATCAAGCATTCCAGCTCTGAACAGTTACTGCCTGACTTCAGGACTCAGACATGCAAGTGCTTGTAGGTGCCATAGGTGGCAGCAGTACCATGAAGGTGCTTCAGCAGCAGAAGATGGTGTAATTTAGGCCTTATCTAAGCATGATGATTAAATCTTAATCTAGATGTCCACTTGCTCCCTGCTTGTGGGAGCTGATGCTGATGACTATGGAAGAATCTTAAATGATCTGAAACCTAATGAAGATGCAAGTGACTTGCTGGTGGGATGGCTCTTGTCCTCTTGCCTCAGATACTGGAAAGTCTGGTGTTCCCTTTTCCCCTGCGAAAAGGGGCATGGTGCTTGGGAAGGTGCTTTTATTTTGCGTGGCTTCTGAAAGTATTAATGTTATCCAGTTTTCAGAAACTAATTGAAACTTTCCTCTTTAAGGTGAATCGATTCCTATAAGACTGTTCTTAGCAGGCTATGACCCAACTCCTACAATGAGAGACGTGAACAAGAAATTTTCAGTGAGGTACTTCTTAAATCTAGTGCTTGTGGATGAAGAAGACAGACGATATTTCAAACAACAGGTGTGGCCTACAGGAATCTTGCTGTAGAATTCTGGGTTGTTGTGCATGCTGCTTTGAATGTTCAACACATTAGAAGCCAACTATGCTTCATGTATGGCATAAATGTTTCTGCTGTTGAATGTATTGGAAGCCATATAGAAAATCTTAGCTTGCAGAAAGGCAAGGAGGATGACACATGACAGATACTGCTTCAGCAAGGATAGAATGCTCAGTGCCGTGGAACAGTCTTGTACTGTGAATATCTAGACAATACTCGTTGTGGCTAAAACAAGTTAGATGCATTTGCTTGCTTGCTTTTTCTAACTAGTGCAGATAACTTCCCCTCCCAGCATTATCCCAGGTTCAAAACTGTAGTAAGGGCAAGGCATTTGACTGAAAATTTAATAATAGTTGAGGAAAGGAATGGTGAAAAGGGTCACTGGCATGAAGCTATGTCGATTATGACAAAACGTGTATTGGAATTTTCCTTCTAAAGAATAGACAAGGTAATATAATTAAATGTGGAAAATGGAAGGTAGCTGGAGCATACAATGGCTATGATGGGCTTTGGATTTTGAGAAAAGGAGGAAGAAAAACTTCTTGAATCTTTTAATAGCATCAGTGGGGAGTAGGATTGTTAAGGAAGAGGTGACTCATCAGTCTTGATGAGTGTTCAGGCAGTAACTAAATATGTAAACTAAATTGTCATCTTTCTGTTAACTACACAACAGTGCAGTGCATATGGAAAATAATGGGGATCCGGAGTGTTTTTTCAAAAGCCTTTACCTATTCCACCTAGGAATTCGTCATAAAGATACTTGAGACCACTGGCTTAATGGTGAATGGCTGTTTCAAAAGTGTTTGCTTTCTCAAATAGGAAATAATTTTATGGAGAAAAGCGCCTGAGAAGCTGAGGAAACAACGAACAAACTTTCACCAGCGGTTTGAATCTCCGGAATCACAAGCATCTGCTGAACAACCTGAAATGTGAACTGGTAGGAGGTGAAAAACTTTGCAGTGCTTCAGCAGGTTAAAGATGGCAGCAGCCTGTGGGAAAAGAAGGCCAAAATTCCCATTACAACTGTCTTCCTTCATCTTGCAGTGCTGCATTTACCATACTACTAAAACATTCTTCAGTTAAACATTCAAGTATGTATATACCTTTAAAATAAAGTGCTTTCTCAAACACTGGAACTTTCTTAAGCTATTTTATACTGCACATTTACTTTTACTTGTTAATGTTATGTGCACTTGAATACGCATAAGCTTAAATCTAGTTATTTCCACGCACGGTAGGCTGGTGTATTTGATTTTGCTGATCACATATACAGTGTAGACAAAAGCATTTCCCTTCTCATGTTGTTTATTGCATGTCTTTTTCCAATGTTGCTTTATTTGCTTTTGTTTTGTTTTGAAATGGCAGTAAGACAAATGACTAAATCACACTAAAAGTCAAGGTTTATGGTGGACTTGTCCTAAGACTTCTAATTACTATATTAGACAGGGTTTTTAACTCAAACTGCATGTATATGCACTATGACTATAACTGGAGCCTTCAGACACCTTACCAAGGTTTCTTAGAAGCTTTGAATTTCAGTAGCAAAGAGTGTTAATAAACATCTTTGTCCTTCCTCCCCCTAATTTTCATTTTGCCATTCTTCTCTTAAGCCTTTCATCTGAGTCGTTCTTGACTTTTGGGGGTTCATTGCCCAGTAACTAATAACTTGGGAGATGGTCTCATGAGTTCACCTTCAGGTGGTGAGTGGGTAAAGTATCTGAACTTATCTCATGAAATAAACACTGGTAACATTGATTATTTTGCAAATGCACAAAATAATGTGGTTCCTCCTGGTTTCATGCTTACATTGTCTTCAGTCTTTCCTCACTGTCCTGATAGGAGAGGCAAAACATCCTCAAAAAACATCGTTTTCCTCATCCGTCTAGGCCTGTGATGAGGGTAAATGTGCTTTTTGTGCTCTTCTAGAAAGGTATTTTGAAGCCAGGCAAGCCTCAAAACTGTTAGAAGCTTGTCTAGCACAGCAGATCGTTTGTCTTGATCATCTTGTATACATTTAGTGTTTGAAGAAATAGCTTAAATGAGTTAGCCTTTATCTACTCACAGCCTATAGTCTGTTATCGGACATGTGGCTCGGGCATAAAATGAAGCCTGCTGCGTGGAAGGCTACTTGCGCTTGTAGTTTAACTTGGCTTTTAAACCAAGACTCCTCAACTTCAGTGCAAGTGTCATTGGTAACCTTACTTTATGAGTAAGCAAATAATTGAATTACTTTTCTGTAAAAACTGTTTTATTACTGTGGCACTTTGATAAAGCAGACAATGATTCTGTGTACTTTATGCTAGGATACTTCTCCTAATATGGATTCTTTGAGAGCAAATTAATTCCCTCATGTAAGTGCCTGTATGGAAATTTAAAGAATAAAGTAAAAAGCCAAATATTTTCATGGTCACTTGCATGTTGTAATCTGGATATTATTCTAAGAGATTTTGAAAACTGATTGTATTTAACCAGCCTCAGATTGTGCAACCATGTATAATAAACAAGAAACATACTGAGCTGCTATTTGAATTATTAAAATAGCTGTATTCTCACTAAGCATCTGGGTTGTCTTTGTCGCTGGTGGTAACACTGAACCTTCTCCAAGCTCTGCCTTCGCAGGTGCGGGTCACCTCATGACAGGAAAGTGCTGGTGTGGCTGAAGGAGTCTGTGGTAACTGAGTATGTACAGTACTGGTTTTGGTTGGTGTGGTGAAAGGATCTTATGCAGAAAAGAATTTCTTTTTCTAGCGTGGTGTTATTAAGCACTCTGCTTATTGGTTTTGCCCTGTTCCTTCCCCTCCAGTCTGTGCCATCAAAGCGAAGAGTGCAGCTGGACGCTGAGGGCTCTTGCTGAAAGCATCACCCGTGCCTGGGTGAGTTAGGGCAGGTGCCGGCAGATGAGTGAAGACGAGCGCTTCGATTTGCGTTTCTAGATCTGAGAGCCCTCAGGAAAGGACGGGGACCTTACCTTCGGGCGTGAGGCGCAGTTCGGAGGCGCCGAGGCGTTCTTTATTCCGCCCCCTCAGCATGGCCGGGGGAGGCAGCGGCAGTCGGAAGCGCATAGAGGCGATCTCTGTCTGCGGAAGGGGACAGCACGGGCAGGACGGGCTGCGGCCGCCCGGTGCCAGGTAAATGGCAAAACGGCTT
>VXAL01015580.1:233272-319808 GCA_013399475.1 Chauna torquata
CGGGCCCTGCCGCCGGCCTGCTGTGCTGCCCCTCCGCCCCGCCTGCGGGCTCGGGCCCCGGGCCTGTGCCCGCTGTGGGGGCGGGCTGCCCCGCCGTGCCCCGGGTTTCATCTCCGGGTAGCGGGGCTCTTTCCGTACCCGTTCGCGGCGGCCTGCCTGACCGGCGGCCTGCTCCGCACGGAGGTGAAAGTGGGATAAAAGCTGTCCAGTGAGGCAGCGCACCGGGCTTCGTTCGGTATTTCTAGTTACGGACCATCGGTTTTTGAAACTTATCTTTAAGTTTCAGTCAGAACTGTATGGATCTGTATGTATCTTCTTGTTTTTATGTATCTTAAAGTACGAACAAGTAAATATAAGGGTAGGTGTCTGCGTACCAACTGTGAGAGCTGCATCAAGAGCTGTCTGCTTCCGTGCCCTCTGCGTTACCGGGGTTGCTGAGTATGGCAGGAGCAGAACAGTCTTAACTTCGGTCTCGACAGGAAGTAAAATAGCATCTTTCTTAGATGTTTTCTGTGTCTCTTTTATATGTCTGTTAGGTATATCTCCTGTCATTGTACTTGACACGTTCATTTTTTTTTTACATGTAAGTGGAAATGAGAAATTCTGTTGTTGACCTTTAGATGCTCTACACTTCTGTCTTTGATGTCTCTCAATATAATTATCTCTCAAGAAACGTAGTGCAAGTTGTAAATGCTTTTTCAGCGTTTTCTTTAACTGTAAACTGTACAGCCTGTTCCTTCTGCTTGGGAATGGTCTTGCTTTACATAGCTTTGCCAGAATGCTATCCTTAAAGACTTGTTAAGTAAGAAACAAGTTCCTGCTCCTTTTGACGTTTGGTGATGCCAAGCATTGAGGGTATAAAAGGATTTTTTTTGTTTATACGTTCTCCTAAATAAGTGTTCTGATGGCATATTGTTTTTATTAATGCTGGGTGTAGGAGGCATGGGAAAATGACCTTAATTTGTTTGGAGCCTTCAAGGAAGGGCTACTTGGCCCTGACAGCTAAAAAGCATAGTTAGGAGAGAAATCCTGAACAGCTGCAGTGCAAGAAATCTGTATTGTCTTCAGACTTGTCTTTGAGTATTGTCTTGAGTTAGGAGTGTTTTCCTCAGGTGCCAATAAATACAAATGGTGGCATCTTACGCGTACATTACTCGTCCCCTGTGTTAGACAAGCAGTTACGTTGGACTTCTTCAAAGTTGCAACTAAAACAATGTGGGAAAACAAGTACAGATTCCGTTTGCTCTCATGACTTTTTGAGAGAGAACAGATTGGCTGAAATTATTAGTGTTCCCACAGATGAAAATTACCTGCTTCCAACAACCTGAAGTTCTTTCATGTGAGACATGCAAGGAACACCAGCCAGGTGACCGGTGTGGTGCTTGTCTGGCATATTGGCCTGCAGAGCTCTGTCTGTGTTGCTGTCAGTGATTTTGTGTTTTGAAACCCACCCGAAGAGTGGGTCGAAGAGGAAGGTAAATGAGACCTTCCTTAGCAAACATCATCCACTTTTTTTTTAAATGAAATAAATGCTTTTCCTCTGGTTTCCCCCCAGGATTCTGACCATACACAGTATCATGCATCTGTTTTTGTGATATTTGGAATGAAGATACTCTAATTCCACTGTCAACTACCGAAGGAGGTTTGAGTAGAGAAAAATTTGTGCTCTGAGTATTTACTGGCTCTCTGATTACAGCTTATGAAGAAACTTTGTTACTTAGTGTGCATAATTACAGTGTGAATCATGTCGTTAGTTTGTTACTTGCTAGATGATACCGTGGTCATACCTTTCACACTATTCAAACATTGTCAGAATAGCAGACACTTTTTTAGATTACTTTTGCAAAGCCAGTTTTGCAAAAGCCTTTATAACAAACCTGCTGCTTAACGCCAAGTAGTGGAATTCATTCCCAGCTGCATCTTTACAGTGTTTCCTGCGGCTTCATAGGAAGTCGCCACTCGTTAGCGGTGATGTATGCTTTCGGTTTGGGTGCATCAAGTAGGTTAGAATTAGAAGGGGCATTGCTTTTGAGCTTCTCTTACAGAGATTATGCCCGAATATGTCTTTCGATAGCCTTTCGTTGCTTTTACGTTAGTAGGGTTTACATTAGATATATTTGTGTGATGACAACATCCTTGTTATGAAAAGCCTAAGTGCAGAGTTATGGGAAATGATAAAACAATATGACATTACTGTATGAGGGGATGATTTAAAATCTAAGTAAATGTTTGCTAAACCCCTTGTCTGACTGCTTCATCAAACAAGCTAGTTGTTGAGTGAGCAGGTAATACATGAGCGCATTAAAGTGAAATATCTAAAGAGCAGTTGTGTTTTAAAAACAAAACCTTTGATGCTAAACTTAGATAGGAGGGTGAAAGGAAGCGAGTGGGCTGCTCACGCACGTAGCGTCAGAAGAAAGACATGCAACGAGAGAAGATAGGGATGTTTTACAGATAAATGATCTGCCAGCAGTACAGAGGGAGAAAGACCGGTGCCTGGCTCCAAGGTCTCCGGTACTCGGCCTGAAAGTTGTCCAGTCAGCAGGCAGCACAAATTAGGTTTGGTTTGGATGTGGGCCTCCTGGCATGGAGGTGACCTGTTAACCATTTTTAAATAAACTTGAACAGAAAAATCTACTGTATGAAAGACCGGCACTTTGTGCTGCGCAGCTTCAGAATTCTTGATAAAGTTGTTGCTTTGAAGCCGTAATGCTCGCTCGTCCCATTGAATGTCGATCGAGTGTCTTCAAGTGTCAGTCCTTGGGCGCGTGCTTGCTGATGAGAGATGTAAGCTAGGAAAGATGAGATACTGCCAGTGGTTCGTGCGTCAGAAACAGGAGGTGCCTGAACAAGTGGGTTGGTTAGATGCACAAGGGCACTTGAATTGGACAGTGCAAGTCTAATGGAAAAATACTGCTAAGAAATCAGTAATCCTCAAGTAGTGGAGAAGTAAGAGCTAAAACAGTGTTCCAGAATGAGAAAATGGTTAAGAGGGGGAATTCTTAAAACAGGAGTGAATGGTGGAAAGGGTGATTAATGGTAGAGGTAGGACACATCTCCTGAGTGTGTGCCCTGCTTGCTAATTGTTGTAGAAATAGCTCAGTCTAACTGCATGTAGTACTAACGTGGCCATACCCAGTTAGACTGCGACGCCAACTTCATTTTGTTTAGATGTTTTAACATCTTTATTGTTAAGGTGAGTGTTTGTGCTTAGGAAGGATCGTGACCTTGGATGTTGAGGGCTGTGATGGTCCCAATGTCATGTTGCCTTGGATAGTAACACATGTTCTGGCATTGACCTTTTCATCCTGTAGTAAGGCCGGTAGGTTGTGAATTTAGATACGGCTGATGTCGCGTTAACTTTTGTAACTTCTTGCTGAGGCTTCTGAAGAGAAATTTATCCTTGTGCTTTCTTTCACTGCGGTGTTTTCCAGTCTGTCTTTGATTTCCAGGGCCCTTAAACATTTTCTGATGAGAATATGGATGTCTGTGTAGTAAATGTAAGCCTGCTGACGACAGCCTTCATCTTGCTTAAGTACCTTTGTGAACACTTCAGAAGTAGTTTTCAGATTGTACTTTGAAAGCAGTTAATAACAGACAACTGTGACCATACACAGGGTGTGGGATGTGGCTTTTGTAGCTCTGGTGCTTTTGGCTTTGGCTGCAGTGGTTTTCTGCTTTGCCAAATTCTTGTCGCGTGATGATTTTCGTTATTCAGAGTGGGCTATCGCAGTTCTAGAGTATGGTTTTTCAGAAGAAGAGGCAATCTTTCAATTATTTAAGGTTGATTTCATAGGAAGCTCTCCACATCATGGCAGAGATTTCAAATAGGTAGTTAATCGCAGAGAGCAGAGCGTGGTAGCGTTCTGCTGGCAGACCAGTGGTGTGCTGCGTTACGTACCAGTTCTAGCATTGTTTAATATAGGGTTTGTAGACTTTAAGAATAACATGAGTTTCTGGTTAGGTGCTGATGAGTTTTGCTAGATTGGTATGAATTCCTGATTTGCTATCGGAGGGTACATTTTTGACGTTGTGATTTGGCTAACATTTAATGAACTAAAGTCAGAACGTAAATTAGTAAATACAGTTTTGTTACAACTCAGAACTTTCCTTTTAGGGGAGGGAATGGGTTTATTAACAACTTTGTGATAATCAGATGTTCATATCAAATCTCTTAGTTTGTGATATATATGAAGAAAGTCTGCTAAGTTTTCTTCTCTCATTTTACCTGAGAAACAGGAAGAACGCTGCATCTGGTTTGCCTGATTTTTCTAAGTGTATGTCTTAGGAGCAGTGTGGTGGGAAGCGAGTCTCTCAGGAGGTTTAGTAAAAGCTTTCATTGAGTGGTTTATTTAATTTTCACATTAAAACCTACTGTTTATTGATAGGTGCTGATAAAAAGTAAACAAAAAACATCCTCAAAACTTACCTCTTATTTTGTTTTGTAACATGTTTGCTGCAGGTTTCCTCCTTTATGCTTTGCTATATAGTCCTGGGGAGAATCTGTCTCAAATACTGACCTCATCATCGTGGCAATTCTTACTCTGCTGCAGCTTAAGATTGCCCTTTTCCCCAATAGCCTTAATCATTGTGTTTAATCTGGGGAGAACTCATTTGAGTCTGTTCAGCATGGCAAAGATGCTCTCTCTCTAAAGTAATGAGACTATGAACAGCAGAATGTGATTTAATTTTGAGCAAGCTAAAAAATGTTATTCTTTTTCTGCAGGTGAAGTTCTAAAAAACTTAAATAAGTTCTACAAAAGAAAAGAAATCCAAAGACTAGGAACAGAAAATGGATTAGATGGTAAGAAAATATTCTCAGATTTTCTTTTATGTGAAATCTGATTTTGTTTGGATGTGGTATTAGTAGATTGGATGTTTTATGGTTCTCACAACACTGCGTGTTTAGGTTGCTTTGTCACTAGGTTCAAATAACCGTTAATTACTTGTAGTATCTTATGTGAAGGTGTACATTTTTAATGAACCACTTCAGAGTTTTGTTAGGCGTTTACAAATACGGTGCTGTGATCCCACTCACATTCACTTTTTCATTGTCTTTTTGCAGCTCGCCTGTTTCACCAAGCCTTTATAAGCTTTAGGAAATATATCATGGAATCCAGCTCTGTGAGTGCTGATTTGCATATTATTCTCAATGATATATGCTGTGGTGCAGGCAAGTATCCAGAGTGCTTGTAAAATAAAATGTGCATTTTTTTCTTGTTTTGGACCTCTGTACGTACCTACCTGTGGGCTCTCCTTCCGCGCTGTAAAAGAAGTTTAAAATCATTCTGCTTCCTCTTCAGAACCATTTGTGCCTATCCTACGGGGTGTTCTGTCTTTAAGTCTTCTGAAGTGGAAACAAGAGGTGGAGGTCTTAGCAAGTAGAAGCCCATTGTTTTATAGCATCTGTTCACTGCTGCAATGAAAACCATACTGTTTGATTTAGTCCTCTCTCAAAAATTTAGTAGTCACTAGGGGGCACTTTGGGAGCATTCTCCTGCCCAGGTGGCTTCAGAAACTTGGGAGCACAGCTCTGTAACTGTGTTCTGTTTCTGTGTGGCACTAGTAGAAGAAAGTGTTGGTTGTTTGCTTGCTTGCTTACTGCGTTGTGTAATTAATGGCACTTAATCAAGAGGTGATGCTAGCTGGTAACAGCAGAAAGAGCTTTGTCCAGAGTTTGAGATTCAGAACTTTGGCATTGTCTGTATGCTTTTAATGATGATAATTTAAATTTTACAGTGCCCATAAGCTTTGTCTTAAAATGTAAATGTGTTGATTTAAAATGTTTACCTTTTTAGGAAATATAAGAAATCTTTTTATATTAGTTGTGCATGAGATCATTCACATGGTTTCCTTATCTGGGAGTGTTATGTATGCCTTAAAACTCATGTTTGTAGGAATATAAAGGGTTGTTTACTGCGGTAGCTTCAAAGTTTTTAAACTGAGTTTTGCTTGTCCGAAGGTGATAATTGGAAATACTACAAAATTTAAGTTTTTTAAATCCTTCACAATAATTTTGATTCAGTGAATGCTAATTCTCAATGAATTAAGAGATCACTGCTTTTTTTTTTTTTTGCTTGATAACTTTTTTTTTAGATCCAGATATATCCATAGCATTCTGTGGAATGCTATGAGAGCTGGACAATTGGAGTGTGACCTGAAATGAGACCTTTAAGGCCACACATCTGCTCTGCAAGCATTCAGAGTAGTGAATGGTGAACTTGGATCTCTCTTCTGAATGAATTTTTTTCTGTTTTTATTTTACTCACCTAGGGGTTGGGGACTCAAAATTCTGAAACAGGATCCTAGGTCTTTGTGACTTCAGGAAGCTAGAAACTATTCTGGAGGTCTTCTGCTTTTCTCTGTTTGTCAACAATCACATTTTAGAAGCTTTATCTTATTCCAAGGCAGCACATGAATTTAGGAAGAAAAGACTTCTTAGGACAGAAAAAGCTATTTCTCGCTCAGCTTTTTCATAGCTTCTCATTTTATTTAGAAGTTCTCTAGACTTGAAGACTAGCAAGAGTGAATTTACTGGACTGAGATCTTTTTTCGTGCTCCTTTGTGTCTGTATAGCACTGCTTAATGAGCCCATGTGCTCATATTAGTTTACTTTTCTGCGACTGAGATATCGAACTTTGTGTAGAGTGAGAAGTTGAAAGAATTATGTAAGTGTGTGGTGGAAGTAGCACTAATTTTTTTCAGAATTCATTATGAAGATACATGCCTTCAGACAAGCATGTAAACTTTCTTAAAAGGGTTTGTCTTCTAGGTCACGTGGATGATCTCTTTCCGTTTTTCTTGAGACATGCAAAGCAGATCTTTCCGATGCTGGACTGTATGGATGATCTGCGCAAGATCAGTGATTTAAGATTGCCACCCAACTGGTCAGTGAGTTTAAGTGATTGAGGTGTTTTCTTTTCTTAGTGTCATAGAATTTCAAAGACTGTGGACTTAAACTTTGCGATGTATATTTGCATTATATTTTCAGTTCCGTTTCTCTGTTTTTATAATAACTTGTGTTAGAAATTCTTACCTTTGTTACAAGATGTATTGCAATCAACTGAAAACAAGATTATATCAGCTATGAAAGTACCTTGAGTTGGTATTGTCTTCAGAACGCTGTCTTGTGGTAGTATCTGGCAATTAATGTGTTGGAACATTAAAATGGTAATATACCCAAGGAGAGAGACCGTAGTCGTGTGAGTTGGTTTGAACACTGTGTGAATTTTAATCTAAATCTTACCAAGCATTGCATGATTAATGTGATGAATGTATAAGACATAGGAACCTCATGTCTTACAGGATATAAAGGTTGGACTGGATGATCTTGGAGGTCTTTTCCAGCCTAAATGACTCTGTGATTCTATGTATTTAAGAACTTTCTGCTTTCAACATGCATTAAAGACTACCGATATGTAAATGTTTAAGCTGATTTAGAATTTCGCCTAAATCAGTATCCAGAACACCAGATACAGGTTCAACAGATCTTTTTTGTGTGTTTTAGGTATCCAGAAGCCAGGGCTATTCAGAGAAAGATAATATTCCATGCTGGCCCTACAAATAGTGGAAAAACGTACCATGCTATCCAGAGATTTTTGTCAGCAAAATCTGGAGTATACTGTGGTCCACTAAAACTTCTGGCTCATGAGATCTTCCAAAAGAGTAATGATGCTGTCAGTATGTTATGTTACTTACCTGTATCCTTAGTATTGGAACAGTCTCATGAATGCATGTTTGTTAAGTGTGGTAGTTACTTAAAGTAGTCCATGAAGCTGTGTACCTGTGCTTTTGGCAAACTGTGTGGTAGTGTCAGTTACCAGTGGTCATTCCTGCTTTAGGCAGAGCGGAACATCACTTTCTCCAAAGCACATGCCGTGTTATCATCCCTGTAACTTGCCTTCACGTACCTGTGGTATTTTCTCTCTCCCTGGTTTAGCCAGGTTGTACTGTTAGATTTTTCTGTGTCAAAACTGTGGATTCTTTTGCTGTGACCTTTATTTTAGCTTGTACTCAAGTAATTACCCTTGCTTAGCTCCTGTCAACCTTTTGCTTCGGTGTTTAAATACATTTCACTCAGCCATCTAATAAAAAGTTCTGCAGCTTCAGATGTGTTAAGTTAGTGAATGCCAGTGCTGGGTTATGTCAGGTCCCTAGAGGAGGCATTCCTTAGTACTTTTTTGGATTGTTTCCAGCATCTTTTTGAAGGTTTTTCACCAGTGCGTTTCCAGCTGCAGAGAACCATACCAGGTCTGAGGTATTGCTGTAACACATGGCACATTAACACAGCATAGTATGTATATATAGTAGTATTTACCAAAGGTTCTTTTCACTGCTCTCTTTTTTTTTTTGATAAGTCTGAGAGTTTCTAATTCTTATTACTGATGTATCAAATCAACACATATAAAGGATTGGCTGCTCCTGGGAGATACCTGTAATGTGTACCATGCAGTGAACACGGTACTGCATTACTGTGCCTTTTTTCCATGTGTTTAGTGTGTATTAGCGCTTCTCAGCTGGCAGGTCATGGATCATATATAGCCCTTGAGGCTCGAACAGGGCTACTTGCTTGACTCTGCATATGTAGGTGTGGAAGGAGCAGCCACCTGCCTGAGACTAAGCGAGTGCAGAGCTGAGACAGGGTAGTGTCCCCTGCTCTCCTTTGCATGTAGTCCCTGTTAACTCTTGCGGTAGCAGGTGGGACACGCAGCAGGGCAATTGCTAAATGAACTGGAGTAGGCTGGAGCTTGCAAGGCTCCTTCTCTGCTGTGCCTGCCTTTACAAGCCCCTTGAACTACAGCTCTTCTGACAGTTCTTCTGTGGCAGATGTGATGGCTCTGAAATGCTGGAAGTAAGATGTAATCTCTTGCAGGAATGGAGGAGGGCATCTAATTAAAGATACTACCTCTTCATTATACCCTTCAGTCTGGTAGGACTTAAATACAGGGCATAAGTCTCAAAAGGCTGAGTAGTTATTTTCTGGCTAGCTTCCATTATACTGTCTTAGAAGCTACTTTAACTGATCTTTTTCCCCTTAGAAAGAGGATTATGCAATACACAAGAAATTTAACATGAGTTTTCTGAATTCCTGTAGAATGTGCCGTGTGATTTGGTGACAGGAGAAGAGCGTGTGTATGCCAACGAAGATGCCAGACAAGCTTCTCATATTGCTTGTACCATTGAAATGTGCAGCACTAATACACCTTGTATGTATACACAGTTGTTTCAGTCACATCTGTGGGATCTTTATGGGTGATATTGCTGGGACTGTGTGAAGTAGCAGAGCTATTCCTTTTGAACAATTTCTGAGCTATGTTAGAGCAGTTTTAGTAAAACCTGGGTTATCTTAGTGTAGTGTTTTGGTATTAGAGGTTTAACTTGATTTGAGCAGCTTTTTTTTTTTTTAGAAAGCCTTTGTGACGTTCATTCCTGTGTAGTATTACTGTTCTAGACGCTCTTCCTCGGTGCCTCATATTTTTCTTATTTTTAAGATGAAGTTGCTGTGATTGATGAAATTCAGATGATCAGAGATCCTGCCAGAGGGTGGGCTTGGACGAGAGCCCTTCTGGGTAAGCTTGTCAGTGTTGACAATTAACTTTGCTCATAAGTTGTTATGATTTATAACAGTAGTTCATAATTTAATGTGAGGTGAAATATAGTCCTCGATGTGTTTAGCAAGCAAAATGTAATTTTTGGATGAGTGTTAACGTCAGCCAAAGCTGCTGTTGGATATAAATACGTTAACATTTTGCATTTTATTTCACTGGGTCTTGTTCAGGACTCTGTGCGGAAGAAATCCATGTTTGTGGAGAAGCTGCTGCTATTGACTTGGTGACAGAACTCATGTACACTACAGGGGAGGAAGTTGAGGTAAGCTTTTTAGTTCTGTGAAGTTATGGATAGAACATAAGATTCTTCTTGCTGAGAAAATGGACTAAAATGTCAACTCTTGTCTGGGACACCAGTGATCAAAGTTACTTTTGCAGGAGTTCTTGTTAAAATATTTCTCGATTCCTGTAAACCGGAGATGTTGCAAAGTGTTTGCGTTTTGTTTTTTCTTTTTGCTATAGTGGTATTGTTTTTGCTTGAAAAAAGGTAATTGGCTTGCTGACTTCCCCTCAGGGAATGCAGTAGCTCTTCAGTGGCTTTCTTAACAGTTCTGTTCTTCCTGGGCAGAACCATGCCCTCAGTTTGCTCAGGTTACTTGATCTGTTGATAGTTATTCTCCATATGAGGAAAAGAGTTAAAAGAGCTTTCATCTCCAGAAGATAGTGATTGAAAAATCTCTGAAACTCAACTTTCCTGTCATACATTCTGCTGTCTTTAGAAGATTCCTTTCTGAAGAGTATTAAAACCCATAAAATTTGGTCCTAAGAAAATCCAGCCTGCATGATTTCCTGATGAATTAGCTGTAACTTTACATATCTGTGCTTGCTAGGCTGTGCGGCTATGAAAGAGGACCAGTTACAGGATGCAAGTGACTGAAGCAATGAAAACAGACTCTTGTTTCTTACTAGAATGGCTACTATGTAGTCTGCATATTTCTTCACCTGAAACTAGTTGACATGTAAAAGTGTATAGTCCCTCTGTGACTTGAAAAGGCGTTATAGTTTGCAGCTTGGGAGATGCTGCAAGTATGCAATTGCATAAGGTGTATATCACCTTCTCTCCAGTAATTATCCCTTCAGGACTGTGAGAGATCCCTCAGTGTTACGGTCAATTGTGATGATAGCTGTGCTGGATGATCTTCCACAGGAATTTTTCATTTGAAAACATATCATCTTTGATAACTCCTTTAATTCTAGGTCCGAAACTACAAAAGACTCACTCCTCTTACTGTGTTGGATTATGCCTTAGAATCTTTAGATAACCTCCGGCCTGGGGACTGCATTGTTTGTTTCAGTAAGAATGACATTTATTCTGTCAGTCGGCAGATTGAAGCTAGAGGATTAGAATGTGCAGTCATATATGGCAGTCTGCCTCCAGGTAAAGCACTCTTCCTTTGCTTTTAAGAGAATGTTCTGATTCTGCTGCTTTCTGAGAAGAACTTTTAAAATGAAGTTTTCCTAGTTTTGCATCTAGATATAGAGTTAGAGAAAGACTTGTGTTGACTGGTATTATTTATAATCTTGGTGTTAGACCTTTTGTTACATACTTAATATTGTTCTTCAGCTAGACTTATTTAAATGAGGTCTATCCACAGCTCTGGGAATGCTTTAAATCCTTCTTGCCTGTCTGCCCTCAGCCACAGCCAAATACCAATCAAATGCAAAGTTTTTTTTCCTCTATCTATTATAAGGACATCAAGCTTAGTGATATGCTGTATTTATTTTTGTAAGAAGAGTTTGCTATGTAAAGTATTTGTCATTCTGCTTTAGGAACAAAACTTGAACAGGCAAAGAAGTTCAATGATCCTGATGATCCATGCAAAATTTTAGTTGCTACAGATGCAATTGGAATGGGACTCAATTTGTAAGTTCTCTGATCAGGTTATGGTATAATTTTTTGGGATATGATACCTGCATTAGTTTCCTCACTTTTTTCCTCCCAGTCTGACTGATTTGGCTAAATATCTGCTGTGTCTAGGTAACACAGTACATACACTGTAATTCTGAAGTACTGATGAATTTGATTGGGTGGAGCTAAGCTTTAATTCTAAGAATTAAATGGCTTATTTGACCTAATTCTCTGTTACAGTAAGCACTGTTAAGGTGCTTCTGATTCGTGGGAGTCAGATGGGCTATGTTGTCAGAGTATCAGTCACTTGCATTTGCGAAATGTAAAGCAAGTTAAATGCTGAGTGCTCCACTTGGGTCACAACGATCCCATGCAGCGGTGTGGGCTTGGGGCAGAGTGGCTGGAAAGTTGCCTGGCAGAAAAGGACCTGGGGGTGGTGATCGACAGCCGGCTGAACGTGAGCCAGCAGCGTGCCCAAGTAGCCAAGAAGGCCAACAGCATCCTGGCCTGCATCAGAAACAGCGTGGCCAGCAGGACTAGGGAAGTGACAGTCCCTCTGTATTTGGCACTGGTGAAACCACACCTCGAGTACTGTGCTCAGTTTTGGGTCCCTCGCTACAAGAAAGATGTTGAGTTGCTGGAATGTGTTCAGAGAAGAGCAACGAAGCTGGTGAAGGGACTAGAAAACAAGATACATGAACTGGGGCTGTTTAGTCTGGAGAAAAGGAGGCTGAGGGGAGACCTCTTCACTCTCTACAACTAACTGAATGGAGGTTGTAGCAAGGTGACTGTTGGTCTCTTTTCTCAGGTGACAAGTGATAAGACATGAGGGAATGGCCTCAAGTTGTGCCAGGGGAGGTTTAGATCGGATGTCAGGAAGAATTTCTTCATGGTAGGAGTGGTTGAGCATTGGAACAGGCTGCCCAGGGAAGTGGTGGAGTCACCATCCCTGGAGCTAAATAGACATGGATGTGGGCTCTGAGAGACAGGGTTTAGTGGTGGACTTGTTAGTGTTATGTGATGGTTGGACTTGATGATCTTATGGGTCTTTTCCAACCTAAATGATTCTATGATTCTATGAAGTTCAGTTCCAGTTTTATCCAGCTGCATTGCTATCATCTGCTTAGGCAGATGGTGATGAGTGGGCTGGGACCCTGTTAGAACAGGAATGATGTGCGTAGGGACGGTGATTCTCGTAACTACTAACCAGTAGTCTTATGCTGCCCTTAGGAATATATGTTCCTAAGCTGTGTCTGTGGTTACTTAATGTATGGAGGAGAAAAAGCATATGAAAATACGGTTTTCATTCTTCTGTAGTAGGTTGTATATTGGAGATAATTTGCAAAAACGATTCCTCTTTTTTTTTTTGTTCAAATATTTCAGGTGTATAAAAAGAATAATTTTTAACTCTATAGTAAAGCCAACTATCAACGAGAAGGGAGAGAAGGAAATAGATTCAATTACAACCTCTCAGGCTCTACAAATTGCAGGCAGAGCTGGGCGTTATGGCTCATCTTTCAAGCAAGGAGAAGTCACTACAATGCATCGTGATGACCTACAGCAACTGAAAGAGATTTTGAGTGAGCCTGTGCGCCCTGTGAAGGTGAGAGGCTCAGTACCCAGTTTGTACAGATGTGCTCTGGAGCAGTGTTAGAATATTCTGATTCCAAATTATTTTTCTTTGTGTCTATTTACAATTTAGTAACAAAAATGGATTGTGTCATGCTGGAGTGACTTTGAATATATGGCCTGTTTGGAGGCTTGCAATGTTTTCATTTATATTGAAACTGCTTATTTTAAGAATTAAAAGCTCAAACACAGAAGTTTTTAAATTCTAGATAAGTGTGTTCTAAAAACTGGACTCTGTAGGCTGCTTTGGCATTTTATTTGTCTAGATATTGTATGTGGTGTGGTAACTTAAGAACAATGTTGAGAATTAATGGAAAATGTTGTCTTTATTTTTCCTTTTAGGCAGCCGGCCTACATCCTACTGCTGAGCAGATAGAAATGTTTGCTTATCATCTCCCTGATGCCACTCTATCCAATCTAATTGTAAGAACAATCACAATACTAGCCTCTATAGCATTGCTCATAGGCACTGCTTTCCTAGAAACATGTACTTTAAGAACCTAAGAGACAGCTGTGTGTGTATCAGTTGGATTCTTGTTTCTACCACAGCCATGACTGCAAATACATTTCAGACGCTTACTTTTTCAATTTTATAATAAACTTGAAAGCCTTTGAAGTGTGTAAATATGTGTACATGTGTTGAAGAGCATGCAACAGCCCTTTAATTTCACCTTTCCTGCATTTTAAACGTAGACTTCTTGGTCTGAGGCTGAAACACTTTGATTGAAATTTTTGATAAATTTATGTGAAAGCTCCTGGGAAACTGAGCTGGTAATGTCAGATTTCTGTACATCTGAGAGAGCTTCTGTGAACTTTATGGTAAAACAGTGTCTGCTAAACTTGGCCTAACCAGACTTTATGGGATCCACTTGATCTCATCATTAGTTTGATAACAGAATTTTTGGAAGTGCCTAAATCCGTTAAAGTACAAATTAATTTTCCATTGCTGCATTTAAAAATTAGTTTAACTGTTTTTAGTACACTGAGAAATTCTCAGCAGCTTCTGTGGATGTTAATGCATATTTAGTTCCCTGCTGATATGCTGTTACATAGCAGAGTACAAGGTTTCTAATGTTGAGATAAAAGATTACACTTGGAGACCTCCTGGAAGATTTAGGCTGGTAAGGTAACAGCACATCTTTTAAAATTTAACTATTGAGAATTTCTGGGCTGGCTTATAAGTATTAAGATTTATTTAAAAAAAAAAAAAAAGTTATTATTGATCTCTTTAAGTATTCAGTCACACATCTAATGAAGAAGCTCAGTGCTTCTCTAAAGATCTTTTAAAAAATCTTCAAAAGATTTACACTGGAGAAACTGGTTTTGTGGGCCCATAAAGATTCCACCTGCAATGTCCAGTGGCATCTCCTATTTCTCCAAACCTTGGATAAGTTTCACGTATTCTTTGAACTCCTCTGTTGCAACACCAGATTTATCTTGTGACTTCTTTCTTCCTAAAATAGATTTGATCCTGGCATTGGCCTTAAAAAATAGCTCAATTGTTGAATTTTATGCTGTAAACTTAGCTTTTTGGGTCATGCTAAGTGACAAACCTGGAATAAGTTCTAAACATGGAAATAATTGATTCTTACGATAGTGTTCTTTGCAGCTAAAATGAACATTTCTAGAACATTTTATTGGATACTTAGACAACCAATTGAAAATGCTTAAATAAACCATAGTGCATTATATCCTCTCCTCTGATCCTGTGTCAGAGAATTTAATGAAAATCCTATTAAAAGAGTAGAGGGAACTCTACTGACCCCCCCCCCTTTTTTTTTAATTGCCATGGGTCAAATTTGATATTTTTAAATGTTCTTTCAGTGTATATATTACCAAAACAAAAAATGATTTGGTGTTTTACATGCTAGTTAAAGTTTGATAACCCTTTACTGTAATAACACTTTTTTCATTTGATTATGTTTTCACAGGATATTTTTGTGAGTCTCTCTCAAGTTGATGGGCTTTACTTTGTCTGCAATATTGATGACTTTAAATTTCTAGCAGATATGATTCAGCACATTCCACTAAATTTGCGATCACGATATGTCTTTTGCACTGCACCCTTGAATAGAAAAGAGCCTTTTGTGTGTACCACATTGTTGAAGGTCAGTTATTGTTTGTTCCCCAGAAAATGCCAAATTTATATTGAACTAAGCAGGTCGTGGTGCAGTGAGACTTGTCTAGCTGCTATGTTTATTGTGGGTTTTGTCATTAGATCATTTGAGAGCATTTTTAATGTGCTCACAGGTAGAAATATAAAACAGATTTTCTTTTTTAATTGTATTCTTCACCTTGGATTGGGGGGGGCAAGCTTTTTACTTCTTTTTACTATCCTCGTTTTGGGATATAAGTTAGAATTTGAATAGTTTTTCCACTGTTTGCTTCACGAAAATCATACTGCTTACCTTGCAGGTGGTCTTTGAACTGTGAGAGATCAGAATTGTATTTGTTACATAGTCACTTGTGCACAGTTAAGCTTTGCACTGCAGTGTGTCTAGTCATTGAAAATAGTCCTTAAAAAAACAAGATGCCGCTAATTCAAGGTGTTAGCTTGTCAAAAAAAAAAAAAAAGCGGTATTGAATGTGATTGTTGATGTTATAATACAATTATGTAGAATTAAACTCCCGCAAGATGTAGTGTTGTAAATTTGCTCTCAGAATTACATCAGTTCAGTTTTCAGGCCTGGATAAACTCTTTTCCTCTGTGCCCCAAGAGTGATTATTCTGAGGAATTTTTAGTCAGTTGATTTTAAGTTTTTCAGGATTAATAATTTCTGTCAGGTCTTTTACTTTGTTAGAGACTATAGTCTTTGTCCCTTTTTTAGGGATTGTGTTAAACGTTTTTAATGAAATAGTCTAGAAATGTAACTGGTGTTGTGCCATCATGTCACAGATATTA
Organism: Chauna torquata; assembly: GCA_013399475.1. Classification (NCBI taxonomy): domain Eukaryota; kingdom Metazoa; phylum Chordata; class Aves; order Anseriformes; family Anhimidae; genus Chauna; species Chauna torquata. The sequence continues at coordinate 249,261 of VXAL01015580.1, forward strand.
AATAGAGTCAAGCTTTTCAAAAATGGTGAGTAACTTTCTTTAAAAGTTGAGTGATTGATTTAAAGAGTTTAAAAAAAAAAAATAATTGTGCCTTCTTAAGTAAATGTTGAGCATTCAGGTCCCAGGTAATGGTGGTGCAGAAGTGCATAACATGGTGCTGGAGCTAGGTAGGCTGTTAAATACTTACGTGAATTTAAGCCCAATTGCCTGGCGAAAAAAGTCCTGGTATTAGCTATTTAGGAACTAGTTATTCCAGGTCATCAGTACTCCTGAAATTTTTAAATTTAAATCTTATTTGTCTTGTTTATCTGTTAGTAAAAGAGCTGAGATGTCTCGGTTTCAGAAGAGCTGTTATTGCAGATTAATCTGTTTGGGTTATGAATAGTGAATTCCACAAGTCAGGGAACACATTTAATATAATTTTCTCAACCCTGGAGATTCTGAAAAAAGGTAATTAACAGAATAGGAGCAAGAGGAGAAGAAAAGACAAAGTCCATCTGCTCTGCTAGATGAAATCATATGCCTCCAGTGTTATGTTTTGCTGGATAGCTCTGTACTTTTGTTGCTTAACTCTGTGCATGGCCCGTGGACAAATTGTGTTAATGAGGCCTGGGAAAGGAGATGACTCCTGTGTTGAGCAATTAAGTAAAAGAATGTGTGGCATTTGGGCTGTGTAAAACAAAGCAAGTATTTTCCGGAATATTGTACGCGTTACAGACTCAAGGGAATTTAGTTCACTGGGATTACTTTGGGTTGGCTGGTGGTTGTTTCTTTAATAATAAACTGACCTGAAAACATTATCTAGCAGTAGACAATACTACTGACTCTTTAGTCAGTTCTGTGCTCTGAGGGTTACGGTGGACCTTTGCTAGTGTGTAACTGTCCAAATACAAACTAGTTCGGTCAGTTACGAAGAATGTAAATAGCCTGTTTGTTTATAAATTGCATGAATAATGCAACTGGTTTCAGAAATGGCTGTTGTAAACAATTTTATTTCTTCTTTCCTGACTAACTGCATATTTCACTGAATCTACTTTTTTTTTTCAGTTTGCGAGACAGTTCAGTAGAAATGAGCCTCTGACGTTTGACTGGCTCTGTCGGCACACGAAATGGCCACTAGCCCCACCAAAGAACATCAAGGAACTTGTACACCTTGAAGCGGTTCATGATGTTTTTGACCTCTATCTGTGGTTAAGGTATTGACTTTGTGCTTAGCAATCACTTTTTTTCTGCTAATATTTATGAATTATTGTCCTAGAAAAGCAGTGTGTTTCCAGCCAGTGTGTATGTGGTGCAGTATGGGCTCATTTGATGGCCCTTTGGAGGACCTTGGCAAATGCTGGTGTAGCTATATTGTGGGAGCAAGTCGTGGGTTCTGCAGAGAACAGTTTGTGACTGACAGAGAAGGAAAGTTAGAAACAAGGGGATCCTGGACTGGAGCAGCTGAAATGCCACTTAAAATACAGTGATCTTCCCATGCAACACGTAATAATTTTTCTTTTTTTCTTTACATAATATGTATCTCATTTTTGTCCCAGTCAGCATTCCTTTAGTGTAAAGATTTAATTGTATGTTGTTTTGTCTTGCCTCTCTTTAGTTACCGCTTCATGGATATGTTCCCTGATGCTGTCCTTGTAAGGGATATTCAGAAAAAACTAGACGACATTATACAAATTGGTGTCTGCAACATCACAAAGCTGATCCGAGCTTCACAATCTGGTGCTGCTTCTGGAGCAGCAGAAGTTATGTCAGAAGACTTTCCTCTTTCAAGGACTAAGAGAGATACCAGGGTGATTTCAGGCCATCGTGGTGCAAAATCCACAGAGCCTCTCTCTGTTGCACTGGAGGTTCCAGGAGAAGGAAGAGCAAAGAGCTTGAAAGCTTATAGGTCTGCTATAAGGCAGGAGGATCTGAAAAGCCATGGACGTGGATCACTTGCCAACAGATTGCTGCGTGAAGGACTTCTAACGCAAGAGATGCTGAAACAGCTGGAGAGTGAGTGGCAGGATCAGCACAGGAATGGTAGATATGGCCTTGCTTCAAAAAGAGATAATCAGAGTAGTTCAAAGGAAACAGGGAAAAAGAAAAAATAGAATCCATGTCCTAATTCTGTTTAGTTTTTATTCATAAAATAAAATACTATTTTAATAACTTCTTTGGCATTTCATGTTTACACTGCTGCTTCTCGTTGATATTTTTCAACTCCTGTGACCAGTTATGTGAAGCTTTCAGAGAAATGGACTCCTGTAAGCTCAGAGGCCATGCCTTTGCTTTTACCAGTCTGCTGTACGCTTTTTCAATCATGGTGTTCAGCGTGAGTGTATGATATACTGCTATGTGAAAATTTGAACCTGATGCCTTCTTGCGAGATATCCTCACGTCACTAATAAACATCAGATATTTCACTAGTAATGAATTAGCTACTCATTCCATCCCTTCTCAAAGGGCAGAGTTAAGCAGATAAACAGGTAATGAACAACCTGGCAGGAAATTTGGTCAGAATGGTGATAGGAGTCATGCGCCTCTAACCTTTGTGTCTTGTGCAAATGTGAAAGGAGGCAAAAAGCATTTGTGTTAATGCCTTGGGGAAAGATGAAATTCTGGTCACAGGAATTTGGGGGTAATATCAGTTCTGTCATCTGAAGGGTAATTAAATCTGTCCTTGCTCTTTAAATTGTATTCTTTTCCCTTGGAAGAGCTCGTCACACAAATTCAGGCAAAGTTTGAGGGGGGAGGGGAAAGTTGTATTATGGTTTTTGGGGGGAAGGAGAAGATGTTAGAGGCATAGGTGTAATTTATTTTGAGAAATTCAGATGTCTGTTTCTTCTTTTTCTAAGTCAGTTTTATACGAATTATTTTGTTGTGTTGCACTTCATAATTTTTTTTTTTTTGCTTCACGTTCTAGCTTGTTTGTGACATCTGGATTTTGAGGGGAGACATGAAATATTTTACTTAAACTATAAGATGTTAGGTAGCTTAAAGAACAGCTACGGGTTGATGCTTGTGCCAGTAGTATTCCCACATAGCCATTTTGTCATGGCTGTCATAAAGTGGAAAACCTAGGTGCTTACCACCAGGAGGAGGGTTTAGTTTGTTTGGAACTGAGTTCTCAGGAAACTGACTTTTTTTTTCCCCCCCCAGTACGGCATCACTGAATAGTGTTTAATGCAGTGCAACACTAGGCTATGCCTGTTACATACACATGCAAGTGCACTATCACCCTGGCATTTGTTTTTATTGTGAGAAGGTTTAAAGTATGCCTTCGAGCTCCTGGTAGAGATACTGAAAAGTGGAAAGAATTGGATGCTGAAACTGCTGTGTGTACTCACAGAAAGGGGTTTCAGCGCTAGGACGTGTTGCTGTGGCTGCACGGGGAGAATTATGTTGCAGCAACAGCGTGTGTGACTGGCTGTACACAAGTCTGCAGATGCTGCTTGTGTTAATGTTAGGATGCTTGTGAAATATTTGTGAATTTCACTCTATCAAATGTCTGACTTTCTAAAACGCCAAATTGGTGTGGAGGGAAACTTCCATGTTCTTCTGCAAAACCTCATCTTTCCTTCCTCCTCCAAGAAAAAACAAGCAGCTATGTATGTGTGGCTGTGGCCATGTGAATGTTGTGAATTTTCTGGCTTGGGGATGAGTAATTCTGCTTTCCTTCCCAGATTCATGACAGCCTCTGCTTAAACGCAACATGACTCTCGCAGAATGCAAGCTTGTGATTAACCCTTACAAATGTATTACACTTGATACTGCTCTGGTAGCTTAAGTGATGTGAGGTACATGATTGAGTGGTATCAATTGCCTTCTTGTTTCATTTGCACTTGACAAACTTGAAGGGAAGATGTAGTTAGTCATGCCTGCAGAGGGGTTATGACAGCATGCATTTGCTCTCTTACCTCTTGGACTGCAAACACCTTGCTGGATCTGCAAGCTACTGTTTAAAACAACACTTGTGCAAGGACGGTTCCCCTCTCTTCTACTCCGTGCGTGTCGAGGTGGGTCACAGGAGGCTCATGTTGCCACTGTATGTTGCTTCTGGACTGTTTTGGTAAATTTATCCTATAATTGTATGCAAGCTGCTTACTAGTGTATACTTCTGAGCAAGGAAAGAGTAGCTGGGACTCAGAGGTATAAGCCAGTCGTGCGTTTGAGCAGCAAGCCTTGCCATAAGGAAGCTAAATGACTATAAGCGTTCTTTTTTGTGTTTTGCCGAGATTAGCATTTGGCTTGCTTCATTGCTTGTTTCCATAGTGACTCCATAGTAACTGTTTTAAGAGCTCTGAAGTTTATTCAGGCGTTTCCAGGCTGACTTTTTATGAAAGTTTTCTTTTCTTCTGAGCTAATGGTGTGGCTGTCATTGACTGTCATTTGTTTGGCTGCCAAATTGGTCCCATGTGGTAAAATCCAGATTGGTGTGGTGCAAAGCTATGCAAGCTGCACGTTTTTAACATGCCCTGTGCAAGCAAGCCTTTGGGAGAGAGTGGAGTGGCCAGTAGCTCTTCTTCATGGGGGCTGTGCCAAAACTTTGTTTTTCGAAACAATAACAACATTGTTCACTTGATTTGGGAATCATGTTTGCAAAACTTTGTTTCAGGTGTTCAGATTTCCAGATTAACTTCAGGCATTCAAGTTTCAGATGTTTGGAATTTTATTAGTTTCGCAATTTTTTTTGTGTGTGTGCGTGTATGTGTGTTCAATTGTTGTGCTTTTAATGGAAAATGATGATAACAGTGCTGCCTGGTTAAAAATGTCAACAACAAAGTCTTCCTTCTCTTAAACCGATATGCTCTTTTCTGTCTGTGCTGTCTCTGTCTCTTCTAAATATTGTCCATCCTTGGGGTGGTTTTTCCAGTCGTTCCCCTCAGGTGTTCTGCCTTAATTTTGCAGCCTGATGCTGCCTATGCCGTAAGAGAACCCAGGCTCATGAAACGCCCTTCTTCATGTTCTGTGCTGGCCTGGGGACACTCCAGCATTGAGGTTCTCTGGTGGCCTCCCTTGTTCTTGAAGGGCTTTCTTGCCCCTGAGCTTGCTTGCCTAAAACTGCTGGCATCACCTCATGGGAACACGTGTGACGCTGTGGGGGAGATGCTTTCATTTTAGACACGCAAGAGCTCTGCTCCTGTCCCCTGGAGAGCATGTGGGGACCCCTTTCTGTTCTGAGTTTTGATGAACTTGTGGGAATACATCAGGCAAGCAAAGCTGATGAGGGATTTCTCCTGATGACTCGTACAGCCTTGTCCACTGACTCCTTGTTAATCTGGGTGCCACTCAGTAACCATCATTGCCACTGCCTCTGATACCTCACCAAAGACATGTATTTCTCCAGCAACAAGACACTCATTAACATGATCCCCCTTTTTAGTAGTAACTGATGAATATTTAGCTGATGTACTCACAGATGTGTGTCTGGATTTCCCCATTGTAGCTGTGAGCTCCTTTTCTCTGCAGGTGTTTCACTGCAAGGCTGGGGAAGGCAGATGGGCCACGTGAGCACCAGCCTCTCCAGGATACTCAGTCATGCCTTGAGACAGGGTTTGGAGGGAGAACTGCAGGAGAAGAAAGAGAGAGAAGGGTATTGTAACTTTGAAGTCTTACTGACTCTTGCAAAGGAGGAAGGGAGGGTTTGTAACTAACTTGTATTGGGTGCAGCTCTAACAAGGGGAAAAAGCAACCAACACTGCCTCAAGCCTCCAAGTGACAGGCAATTGGAGCTGATCTGTTCTGGATCATTTCCCCTTTGGCCAGAATATGTACAAAATGGACATTACATATTTGGGAATTGGGCCCTTAGTACATTGAACTGCTGTCTGCATGGAAATGAGATAATGTCTTGTCTTTTCTTGCACAACAGCCTGCTGGAAGCTAGGATGCACCAGAGATGAGCAAATGAATCGCGCAGTGAATCTGACATGTCAGGTATTTAACTAGAGCTTGCTGCCAGTTCAGTAACATTTAGATCTTTGAGACCCTTTTCCAGTGGCATCTGTTAGAGAAAGAAAGGAAAGAGAGAATGAGAAACAAATCTACTGTATTACAGTCACAATGAGCTCTGGATCAAAGTGGGATGGAGCTTGAAAGGTGATGTTTTCAATTTTGCTGGTCAGAGGGGTTGTGACTCGGATGGCATGGGTAAACAATGAGGAAAGAGACAGTCCCTCTGGGAGTCAGTGTCTGACTTAACGAGCCAGCAGTTATTAAAAGATGAATACAGGAGAAGTGAACCGTGCTTTCTGGCTGGTAGCGCGGCTTTTTTCTTCTTTCTTTTCTCCCTTTCTTTTGAAGATCAAAGGCCTAATTTTAGAACAAGCCCTATTTATGGACAGCCACTCTGCTTTACTCTTGCTTTTCTTGTTTTAGAATAGTGGAAAATAAATAGAGCTGGTGGGATCTCCTGGTGTCTGGAGCTCATCCCTGATGCAAGGCAGGCAGAATGAATCAAAAAGACCTCAACCTTTGCTAGTGGAGATTTTGTGTGATTTGTCTCTACAGGGCAGTTCTCTTACCTTCCCTCAGCTCTTTCAGTCTTTCCTTGTGATCAGAGGCTGAGAAAATGTAACCTATGACTGCTCCTGATGTTCAGCAGAGCTGTCTCCTGATCCATACTTTCTTGAAGGTGCCAGAACTGGGTAGAGTCCTCTTCCTGAGCATAGTGCTGGGTAGAGCTGAAGTATTGTTTTGTGTGTCTGTGGATTGTACTCCTGTTCATACAGCTCAGTATGATGACTGATCAATCCCATATGTACGTACGTATATATAAAATATAATACATATTTTTACAACGGCATGAGATTGTTGGGTCCACTTTAGACTATGACGTGACATAGCTTGAGATCCTTTTGTGCTAACTGGCCACTTCTGCCCAGCTGTGGATCTGTGTAGATCACCTTCTACTTCTGCCCAGTAGTTTTCTGTTTCCTCCCATTGCTTGGCACCTCCCACCTTTCCTTCTCCCACTTCTCTCCCTGTCCTGAGGCTGTTTTTCTGATTTATCAAAATATTTTTTAATTGTAATCTTGTTCTGCAAAATTTTGGATATGGCTTGTCTGCCAGTGCAGTAAATGTGATCTGTTCCTGCTGAAACGTTGAACAGTGTCTGGGGGAAAACGCACTGACTGTAGGTGTAGTTTGGGAGTGAGCCTCTAATTACTCAGTGAGAATGCTTTTTTTCACTTCTCCTTTGTATGAATGTTTTACCCAGTTTCTTTTTGATGACGTTTCCTTAGTCCATATCATCTGATACAATGACAAAATCCTGGATACGCTTGTGTATTCAGGATAAACTTTGAGAGTAAAATTTAAATCTGTGTCAGATTCAGCTCAGGTGGTGTAAGGAAGCAGCTCTTGCTGTAGGCAATGGGTGCTTCCAGTTAAAGGCATTTGTTCTATCAAGTGCCCCAGTCTGCTGTCTCTGTTGGCTGCCAGGTAAGTCTGTCCCCTCCCTAGGTTTTGCAACACAGGATCTGCATTGGTCTGAAACTTTGCCTTCAGGAGGAGTGAAGGGAGAATAATCTGTGCAAAACCTTTCTCGGCTGGAAATTGCACGAGAGGTATTTCAGCTGGGGGCAGGGGTCTGTGTGTGTCTCCTCCCTCCTTTACAGCTGAAGCTTAGTTGAAAAAAAGCTGTAGATAAGGGTGCACTGTGTGGAACTAGAACGCGGTTAATTCATGCAGAAGAGCTCAAGCGGGAGTACCGAGCAGAGGGAAGGAACCTAAAATCCTCTCTAACTTTCCACATTCCCTGCAGCACTTTGCACTATGCTGGTGTGAGCTTTTCAGCCCCCAGGGTTACGAAGCGGGGTGAAGCAGGCCACGCTGCATAGCAACTACATGGCAAAGTGGTAACAATTCCCAAGTGGAGCAGTAACAAAATCGATTTTTCTCCCCTTCGGCTTGGCAGCTCTCCAGGTGCCTGCTTTGGCACAATGAAGCGTGTAGCTGGGGAGGGAGGGACTTTGGGGTGATGTCGAGGGAGATACAAAGAGACAGAAGTTTAATCATTGAACCGATCACACTGGATGGATTTATTTCTGGACTCAGTTTCCCAGGAACTCCACTATCTCGCCCTGGGAGAAATGCCTCAGCTGAAGTTTCTGTAGCTCCAGCTTCGTGAATAAAGACGTGTGGAGTTATTCAACAGCAGCTGTCACTACTGACACATCCATCTGCCTCAAGAAAATGTTTGCCGTCCACTTGCTAGCTTTCCACTTTGCAAAGCTAAAAGAGGATCAAATAAAAAAGGTATGTAAGATAGAGTAGTAGCTGAGATTCCCATTTTAAGAAGAGCTGTGTTACTCAGGTGCTCTGTGGGTTCTGCAGCATGTAACGCAGACTAGATAATGGCTTTATCTGCTAAAGCCATAGAGCCAGATGGGGTAAGAAATGTTTGGGCCGTAAACCATCTGATGACTGTGAAAATAGGTCTGGTTAGTGCTTTTCCCTGCACAGTTATAAGTTCCAGTAATGGAGCAAATGATCTTTGGTAAGGAAAATGGAGCTTAAACTTTATCTGGCATGGTGTGGTGTAGTCCAGAGGGCAGCAAGGAACCCTCTTGCTGAGTTGCTGTGTGAGTGTGGTGTGAAGGATGAGATTTTTAAAGCTGAATTGGAATCTGATTCACTCACATTGTAGTACGGGTAGGAAAATCTCCTGGAGACTTTGAGCCATGTCTTCTATGATTCAACACACAGTTCCAACTAGTTTTGGTGGAATTAAAGGTGGGAAAGCTAAAAATGAGCCAGATCAGAAACTGGCAGTACTGGAAGTGAGCTGCTTAATGGTTGCTCTTCCCCAGCTTGCTGTCATGGCTGTGCTGCAGTGGATTGTTCTCTCTGGCATAAGACCACAAGGGACCTGTAAGCTTCTTGGGTCAGAGGGCCTCTGGTTTCTAGACATGTTCCCTGGGGGTCCTCTGTTTTCCTGGCATCTACATGGAGTGCTTTGTGGTGGCCATCACCACCCAGCTCTGTCCTCTTGTTTTACAGCCAGCTGGAGGTGGGGCTGTCTGCAGATGCGTGGTAATGCGGGAGATCCAAGGTCCCAGTGGGTAGTGCCGCCTCCAGCAGAGCGAGCAACACCGGGTTGTCTTCTCCATGCGCTTGCTTAAACGTGGAGTCCGTCATTCTTCGGGAGGCTCCTTCACTAATCCTGCCTTGAAGAGAAGTGCGCCATGTGGTGTCCTGTTATTTCAAGTCAGATGTCTCTGACTGTCACAGCCCTTTTGTCCTAGTGGTTTAATATGCTCTGAAAGGTGCCCCAATGCCCTTTCCTTGTGTGAGAATCTGATCTGAGATCTCATCTGGACAGTGCTTTTTCTTCATACTTTTTACTAAGAAAGGGAGAGACCTTGTGGAACGGTGCGCAGGTGGAGTGGGCTCTTAAGAGAAACATCCAGAGTGTAGTTGAGGGAAGACTTCCCTGAAGTGAGGACAGTGGAGAGGAGGGGCAGAGAGATTCTGCAAAGCTATTAGAAAAATTAGATCTTTCTGCTAGGTGCAAACTAGTCCCGCATGAAGGCAAAAAATATATTGCTCTTCAGAGGTCTCTCTTAGGAAGCCCAGGGTAGGCAGTATGGAGCAGAGTTGGTTTCTCTCTATAAAGAAGGAATGCCTCCCTCCCTTCCTGTCCCATGCTTGTTTGCCTCTGCCATGAAAACAGTGCTCTTTCTGTAACTGAGGCAAGACGCTTAAAAGCAAGAACTGTCCTTGTGTGGTGCGAGGGAGGCAGTGCAACAGATCTTGGTGTTGCATGGCCCGGCCATTCCTGTGTTTGCAAGCCAGTGGTATGTTAGTGTGCCCTTGCTCTGGCTGTAAATCAGGCTAGAGAGCGGGCAGGCTGTGCCTTATCTAGCTCCTTGGAGAGGACTGTCTCCTTCTATGGTTGTAGGTAAACAGGGCGGAGAGTGCAATTTCCATGGGGAGCAGGGAGTTTGTGTGTGACATTTGCAAACACAGACGTAGTCATTTTTATTACTGTTCAGTTTTCTTTCCTCAAGGACTTATCTCACTAAGTTATTTGAGTCTGTGTGAGAGCACGTAAGTGCTGTGTGTCTCCAGTCATTGCATTTTCTTCTTTTGGTATGCCCAAGAAAACAGTGCTGGTGCTTGGGCTGAGGTGGTAGATCCTACATGGTAGAGAGGCCTCAGAGGAATTCAAATGATTGTGCAAACTGAGGCTACAAGGAAATATCTAAATAATGATCTTTTCGAGGAATAGCTGTATCTTAAGGCAGCTGCTGCTTCTTGGCAATCACATCTTGTAGTTTGACTTTCTGCTGTGTGTGTTTGGTGTTAGGTAAGCGTCTGCATTGTTTTCAGGGTCCTGGCACTCTCAGATGGGTCATGGCTGACCATCCCTTTAAAATGGGACTGTGAAGAGGTAACTAGATAATTAGTTTGTACCTCATTAACATAGGTGGCCAGTCAGTTACAGAAGAGGCCAATTTATCCACAACCTGTCTTCTCTGTTTAAACAATGTTATTTCTTAAATCCCAACTTGTTGCTGGTGGGACGTACTTTTTGCCTGTTCTCCCAGCCCTCTAGCCCTCCCTGTGTATTTGGGACTGATGAAACACTGAATAGATAAAGCAGCATCATAACACAGCCCGTGGTGCAACAGCTGAGTGTCCAACACTAGCAAAGTGTTGGAAGCTGTTCCGTCTCTCTGCTGCCCACTGCATCTGGCTCTGAGCCTAGTGTCACGCTCATGAGGATGTTAACACGGGTTACCTTCCAGAGAATGTCCAGCTGTTTGGAGCACAGAAATATCACGCCTGCATCATGTTTGTTCATACAGTACCAAAGGCTGTCTCCACAGTGGAAATGAAAAGCATTTAAATGATGACAGATTCTTCTGTTGTTACATTAATCCTTTGCTGTATCCAGCTATGTAGTTTTAGACCACCTTGCTTATAGCCATGTATCCAGCTCTGAAGGTAAATGTCAGTCCAAGCAGTGTGTGGTCCTGAAGAAGACCTTAAGATTTGCGCAGATGAAGCTGAGTAGAAACACTGATTGGCTTATCTACCAGTCTTTTGGAACGAGTGCCTGCTACTCTGTAGATACTTTTCATTCCTTTTAAATTTAACTGACTTTTATTTTGATTGTATGCTGCAAGTTATAGATTCTTAAGGAGTGATATTGATTGCACCCAAAATGTTTTCTGGATGTAATCGTAAAATCACAGAGAATGGAGGGTAGAACTGGGGTGAGAAATAGGCTTTGAGCTCCAGCCTGGCATGCCAACAAAATTAATTGTCTGTGGAGTGAAGCAGTAGCTGAATAGATGTTTTCAGATCGTAGCTGACACGCTTGGGCACTGACGGCATTTCCTGGACCTGACTCAGAGAGGTCAAATTCTCACCAGCTTGAGATACTTCGCAGTTCTAGTTCATTACATGAAGAGGAGGAAAAGATGTAAAAGCAGCCTGTCAGGATCTAGAGAAAGTCTTGTGGGCTTATGTAGGTCAGGAAGTTATTGATCTATCAGAAAAGATGGCTAACTTATTGACAGTAATTCACCAAGGCTCTGTTAATGCCTTTCAAAACTAAGTTTTTGTAAGAGTAAATGTTCTAGTGGTATTCTGGAGCTTGCTTTCACTGTCGTTTATGGGCATTTAAATGCTGAGTTTGAAAACAAAATGAACTCGTGAGTTCAGAAAGGTGGGGTTTGCGTAGGTAGTATGTTCACCTTCAGTCTGTTAAGTATGTGAAAGTAATTCTTATGTCTCCTTAGGGTCTGTTTAGCCCCATGTGCATCAGACAGGTGGGAATGAGCAAAGTAATCGTGCAGGGGTATTGGTCGAATTGGAGTTCAGGATTTTCGGATCCTTCATGCCAAACCGCACCCCTCATGGTTAGAAAACTAGCGCAAATGGCTAGGAAGGTTCTGCATTTTCTGTGCTTGAAGAGATGGACGCCTCGCCAGTACATCTAGGAGAGTCCTTCTGTGGTGTGAAAGCAGTGTCCGTCCCAGCCAGCTGCTGAGCACTGAGGAGCCTGCATGCCTCCCTAGTAACACCTTCCATGTTTCCAGGTTGACAGGTACCTGTATCACTTGCGTCTCTCTGACGATGTCTTGCTGGATGTGATGGCTCGCTTCCGGGCCGAGATGGTGAAGGGCCTGGGGAGAGACACGAACCCCACAGCAACGGTGAAAATGCTGCCGTCATTTGTGCGCTCGCTTCCCGATGGCTCGGGTGAGTTCTCCCTGCTCCATCCCAGCAGTGCTGGTTTAGGAAACTGATGCGTTGCTGCTGGTACTCAACACAGCGAGAGCACAGAGCAGCCCGAGGCCTGGGTTACTGCCTAGCACATGCTCAGTAAGCAGATGTCTATTGAGGAGACAGCAGCCTCGGGGGGGGGGGGGGNCTCCACACCAGGTGGATTTTGACCAAATGCTGCATGTTTGAGGAGAGGACTTAGATCTTAGAAAACAGCCTCTTTCATCTGCAAATGTGGCTGTACCCAGCCCAGGCGTTGCTGCAGGAGCTGTGGCTGAACACGGCAAGGGCAGCCTCTACAGCCCAGACCCTGCAGTGCAGTGTGCTGCGGGTGTGGGGATGCGAGCAGTGCTAGTCCTGGGGGGCTGCCCAGGTACAGGGAGGGCAGGATGCTGCAGTGGAACCCCTCAAATGACACAGCTGCAGCAACACTGTGTTCTCAGAGCTGTGAGAATGCTTAAATTCTGTGCTGTTGTCTTTCTCTGTTGCACCAAAAAGTGGTCCCCTCCTGCCCTTCCTTGCCTTCTGCACTGGGAAAAATCTGCTTCTGCATAGAGCCTGCCAGCGAACGGCCTGCTCTGCTGCTGCAGCTGGATCCGTTTCCAGTTGCCTCAAGACTTAGAGAGGGAGAGAGTGCAGCGGTGTCCTCTGGGAGGGTGTGAGGTGAGGCAGGATCTAAAAAGCCTGTCTTGCTTGGAGAAGTGTGAACATCCAAAGTAACTCTGAGGCTCCTGGATCAGCTGGCTCCCAGCAGTGCAGGCTGACAGAAAATTAGGATGTTTTTTCCAAGTATAACCAAGTCTCTGAATTTGTGTGGGCCTCTGGGTCTGGCCTAGGTCAGGACTCAGTGTGTAACAGCTGTTCATGCAGAAATCTTAAGAGAAACATTTGCTTTTTACCTCATTTCCACAGGAACTTATTCCTTCTGAAGGTGATTTGCTCACAAAGACATGAGAAATAACAACTTTAATGGCATAAAGAGAACATATGGAAGGTAGTCCCATGAAATGAAGGATATCTAGAGAGACTATATGCAAACTGCTCAGAAACTGCCTGGCTGGAACTGGGTAGCCTTCCTTTCACTGCTGCCTTCACCAAAGGAAAAGAAATATTAGGTTAGCCATTGTTACCTCTTTGACCATCAGGTCCTGAGGTCTCGCATGATGCTGACCCTGTCCAGAAGTGGCAGGGAGCCCCTAAGGTCACTTGGAGACTTGGAAAATTGCATGTAATGTCATCACTGTTGCAAAACTGTCACACTGTTGCCTCAAGGCCAGCCTGGGACAATGCTCTCCTGTCCTGCCTGGCCTTTCCTCTGTATCAAGGATGGGCTGCAGTGTCACATTGGGCTATGTCTTATTGACATACTGCCTATTTTAAGCATTGCATTGATTTTTCTATTTTTCCTCCCTTGCTATGAGTTCTGTATTGGTTATTTTGTTTCCAGACAAAACTTCCAGTAGGTTCAAACATCTCGAACTTGGCTGGATTTTCTCAATGAACTTTCAGATTTTTCACTGCCCTCAGTGTAGCTACCTGAAATGACCTGTGTGGAGCATCATCGATTTTTAATGATTTAGGGATTAATGGTCTGACTAATGTCACGGTTTACTGAGTAATCCAATTTGCCTTGTCACCTTTGTCATACAGAGCTGTGGTATTACAGGTAGAATTTCCTGCTTCCTTCCCTTTCAGGGTCAGATTTGATAAAATTTAGTCAGGTGCTTGTACCATGGGACAAAGATCATGCAAGGCTATGACATTCCATTGCATTTTCCTTTGGGGAAGTGTCTTTTCACCTGCATGTTATGGGTAGATAAGTGCTTTATTGTAGCAGTGAGGACAAACCGTCCTTGGGCCTACCTTGCTGAAAAGCTCATTCTTCTCCAGCTTAAAAATGCGCAGCTATGGAAGGAGCAGGGTGGGCAAAACCAGCCTGCTAAATAAAAACGAAACTAGCTGCCACATATCGAGCTAACAGGAGGGGCCTGTTACCCTTGCTTAGGGTTGCCTGGTTTCTGGGCAGGACACTGCCAAGTCTCAGCCTCCGTGGTGGTGCTCCCAGGCCCAAAGGCGTAAGGTCCTGCCGCGGTGGGGCACGAGAGCCTGTGGCCATGATGAGGCAGGGGCCCTGTGCTGTGGCCCTCACCATGGCATCTAGGCCGTGCTTGTCGGCCATCACCTCTGACGGTTGCCCACTTGTGTTGCAGAGAAGGGTGACTTCCTCGCTGTTGACCTGGGTGGCTCCCAGTTTCGTGCCCTCGAGGTGAAGGTGTTTAATGACGGGAAGCAGAGCAGCCAGCTGGAGAGCAAGTTTTACCCCACACCAAAGGAGGTCATACAGGGCAGTGGAGCTGAGGTACGCCATGCTGGGTCTTCTGTGGTGGTGCCATGCTTGGGCAAGTGTCTGCCGGTCGAAGCCTGACTCTATCCTCTCCTTTCTCCTGCAGCTCTTCGATTATGTTGCTGACTGTCTATTAGACTTCATGGAGTCCAAAAACCTGAAGCATAAGAAGTTACCTCTTGGCTTTACATTTTCTTTTCCATGCAAGCAGACCAAACTAGAAGAGGTAAGATGCAAAAAGAAATACTATTGGCAAGCCTAGCCCCTTGCAGAACCCAGAGAAGCTATTGCATGGGAGTGTTACCTTGTGGCCTTTTTGTGGGGTCAACTTTTCACAACGCTCTGAAGAAGGTGCGGATGACCATTGCCATTTAACTACAGTTGACTACCATTCAAGGACTCATTCCTTATCTCAAGGCAACAGGATCTTTAAGCTAAAGCTATTATTTGGCTTAATCAGTGCCTGATTCCATAGTAGCCATATGTGCTTGTATGAAGTCTGTTGGACTTTAAATCACTTTTGTGTCCTAAAGCATGCTTCTTTTTTAGTCCCTCTCATTCAGTACCTTCTACAGTTGCTACTAATTAGGAAAGACCTGTAGCTGAGCTGTTTGAAAGGCCACATGGGAATTGAAGAGCTGGTTGCAAATATTTTGTGGCCTCTTATTCTAACTTTTCTTTTATTTCTGGGGATCTGTGCTTTGGGTCCCAGTCCTGCAGATGCTCTATGCTTATAAAGCACAAGGAGATGCATTTACAGGATTGGGACTTCATTATTGTGCCTGTTTAGTTGTGCTGGTACTGATGGGTGCCCAACTGAGGGTGAGATGTTCTGCTGTGACTTATTTTGGCCAAGATTTTTGTGTGTGGAAAGAGATAGTGGGCTTCTCTGCAGACTTCGGTTTTGGCAGTCTTTGTGGCAGGTTTGCATGCAAAGGTTGGAGCTTCTGGGTCACTAAACTATTACTTTGCAGGGGGTCCTCCTTGCCTGGACGAAACACTTCAAGGTCCGAGGAGTGCAGAGCACAGATGTGGTCAGTTCTCTGCGCAAGGCCCTCCAGAAGCATAAGGCAAGTTTTGTACCTGAATTTGAGTGGCTAATCTGCACTGGGTGCGTGGGTTGTTTTGGGAGTTGTTAGACACTCTTCAAGGACAGCCAGTATCAAGTGTCCGATGTAGCTGTACATCTAGTAGATCTGGCTGTGGGTCTCTGAGGGCTGTTCTCTGCCTCCCTGTCTTAGAGGGGAGCTCTCCCTCGGAGCTGAAGCCATGGAAGGGGATATGCAGCTGCAATTCAGCCTGCCCGGGGCAGCCTAACAGTGATGGCAGCTGCACACTGATAAACTGGGCTGGAAATGACAGTGGAATAGTATGGCCCCACTGTCTGAGTTAAAGGGAGTGTGTTGTGAACCACTTGGTAAGATGTGGACACTCACTGTGTTTTGTAGCCTGGGCTGTGGGATGAGAGCTGGGAGGGGGAAGCTGTCATCTCAGATTGGCACGCCTAACTCTGCCAGGGCTTGTCCTCTTCAATCTGCGGGATGGAGTGGTTGATGGTAATTTTTGAAGTCAGCAATAAGATGTGATTAAGTCTGCCTTTGAATTAGTGTAACCCTTTAAATAACATTATGTTTAATATTTTGGAAAGTCTTGTTTTTCATATTTTGTGTTTAATATTTTGGAAAGTCTTGTTTTTCATATTCCGTGCTATTGGTAGCATCATCTAAGAAAATGAATATCTTGGCATCTTTGTAGTAAAGAGGAAACTCTTGTCTTCTTTTTTTGTGGGGATAATGCTATAACAGGAAGTAGTGTGTCTTTAAACCAAAGAGCTTTCCTGAGCCAGGTCTTCAAAGTACTAGTAAAGTACAAAGGCCTTGTAAGCTTTTTTCTGTTAATCACTCATCTTTGTGCTATTAGGACATTGACGTTGATGTTTTGGCAATGGTCAATGACACTGTAGGAACCATGATGACTTGTGGATATGATGACCAGCACTGTGAAGTTGGACTCATAATTGGTAACTTTTTCTGTTCACTAAGCATCTTTTTTTCCTCATTTGTTTAATCCTAACAAATCTTGAGTAGAAGGGAGTGTCCCAGTACAGGAAAGAGCAGGAAGAAAATGGGAAAAAAACAATGGTCAGTTTTTCAAGCCTGGCTGCCTTCTGTAAAGCAGCCGTTTTTATGCTGATCACATTGCCATCAAATACCACAGTCCCCATTTTGTCAGGGTTCAGTTGTGACCAGCATACTAAAATTTTCTGCTGACTCTATAGAAAATTACTGTCTGTCTGTCCAGAGAAAGCTGAATTCCTCTCACGTCTGTAAGTTAGGATCAGCTACACTTTCCACAACCCTTCCACTTGACACGCTGTGGTGGCTTTTTAAAGGCACGTAGAAGTACATTTGAGATAGGAAAAAAATATAGTTTTGAACAAGTCAAGTTCAACTTAGATCAGTTTCTTATACTTTCACTCACTGTTAAATAATTATTTAACAAGTGCAGGTGGCTTGATATTAGCGTCCTTACCACAGGGTTATGTATTTATATTTTCTTTCAAAGACAATATATTGACTTATTTCCGAACATGTGGGCTTAAAACAAACAAAAAGGAAACCTGAGGCAAATGGGTAATGTATCCACACCGGCTCTAACATGCACAGGGACTGGCACCAACGCATGCTACATGGAGGAAATGAGGCACATCGATTTGGTGGAAGGTGATGAAGGGAGGATGTGTATTAACACGGAGTGGGGTGCCTTTGGAGATGATGGTGCTTTGGATGACCTCCGCACAGAGTTTGATCGGGAGCTTGATCTGGGATCACTCAATCCTGGAAAACAATTGTAAGTGATTCCCTGGATGATTTCTTTTGGCAATCTGAGATCTCCAACTGCATTTTCGGCATTTCCCAGGAGTCCTTTTGGAACAGGAAGCCAGTTGAGGGAACCTGAACCAACTTGGTCCTGGTCCTGTCCTTTTCAGACCTTTCCCATCTGGGAGGGGTGGGCACCTGGGAAGGTGGGTACACCTCCCTGCCTCACAGGCCAGAGGGTTGCTGCTGCAGTTGCTTACGAGTCATTAAAAATAGGTGATTGCTCTGGTTTGAGGCTGCGGAGGGGAAGAGGAGGAGACAGATAAATAAAAGGCATTTAAAGCCTGGTTCATCAAAACTGCTTCTACTGGTTGAGCTGCTTGCAAGTTTTTTAATAGTCTTTTTAATCGCTCACTTATCTTGAGGGGCTGGGGTTGGAACCCAGGACCTCAGGAAGGCATCCCATCCACAGCTTAGCTTCCAAACCCCTTTTGTAGATGCTTAAAAGTGGTTGACCTGCATAAGAGCATGCTTGAGCTTGTCATGGCTCTGGTGAGCTGGTGGATACCTGTAATTCTTCTTGCTCCCCGTTCCAGGTTTGAGAAGATGATCAGCAGCCTGTATTTGGGCGAACTTGTAAGACTCATTCTTCTAAAAATGACAAAGGAAGGTCTGCTCTTCAAGGGGAAAGTGTCAACAGCTCTGCTTACTAAGGGCAAGATCGAAATGAAACATGTGTCTGCAATGGAAAAGTAAGAGCCTATAATGTGCCCTTTGAGAGAGGCTGTTAATATTTCACAAGAACAGCAATGATAATTAACATTTCTTCATAATCAGGGAGTATTGGGAATTGATCCTTAACTGTTCAGCTTGATTTTGCTTTTGCCTAGGATGAAAGTGGATCCTTCTGTAAATACAAATGATGGAAGATGAAGTTTTATCAAAATACCACAGTAGCAAATGTATTGTTAACTATCACAGACACAGGTTGTTTAAATAACCTCTGTGGAGACCTGAGCACATGGGATGATTCTTGTAGTTTTCAGCTTCTGTGATGTCCAAATACTGGGGCTGTGGAGAGGCAGTACACACTCTGAGTCACCTGACGGATGCCTGCATGGAAAGCTGATGTATTCTGGTGTTTTAAAGAGGAATCTTGGTCCACGCTGTTACTTCAGGAATAATTCCCCTTATACTAAGTGAAGCTGTGCATCTACTGCTGTGCTCTCCTTCTATAGACTAAATATTTCATCCTGTTCTGTACTTGGTCAGCCAATTTGTACGTCTTGCAGAAAACTGAACTCTAGGGAGTAGCCTTTTGATACTTTTGGGAATAGTGTGGGAAAGACACTACTGGTTTATGAGAACCAATTATGACAGTGCCTGATAGGTTGTGCCCTGGTCTTCTCTCATTTCTTTGAGCCAGCCCGCAGATATTGATTTAAGTGCTGCTTTAATAACCTTGCATTGGATGATGCTTTCCTTTGTTTTGTTTTGGGTTAGATACAAGGAAGGTCTGAGCAATACAAAAGAGATCCTTACAGAGCTGAACCTGTTTCCCTCTGAAGAGGACTGCATCGCTGTTCAGCATGTCTGCACTATCGTTTCCTTCCGCTCAGCCAATCTCTGTGCTGCCGCCTTAGCAGCCATACTGACCCGACTGAGAGAGAATAAAAAAGTGTTAAGGCTGCGAACCACTGTTGGGATTGATGGAGGACTCTATAAAACCCACCCCCAGTAAGTAACTAAAGAGGGTTTGGTAATTGCTGGCTGTGTGTTGATGTTGCAAAGAGTTTCCACCTGCATATATGTGTGGTTTTTGGAGAACTGCTTGTTTTGCTGCAGGGTTGGGATGAGATATGGTGGAATGTGGAGGGTCAGACTGGCCTAGTTATTACAGAGCTGGCTCAGGAGCTTTAGAGCTTGCTGTGGGGCAGGGGGTCGGAACAGCATGACATATGTGATACTGGTGTCTGGGTGAGAGCAATTTCTCAAGGAACTCCTGAGCATCCAGGGCACTTGCTGTTCAGTTTCCTTCTTTTTATTTTCCCTTCATTTTTGAACCTATGCTTACATTTCTCCCACACTGGATGAAGGCCCACTGTCTGATTTCTGATGGTGACTCTCTACTTTTGCCTGGCTTTTCTCTCTTGGCACTCACAGTTTAGAGGTACCTTCACATTCCTGTAAGCATGCAGGTTCTGCAGAATAGCCAGAAATCAGAAGCATTGTACCCATCTCCTAGTTTCTGACATTGTTCTCCTCTGGCTGTGCTTCAGTACTTGCGGTGTTGGATGTGTGTGTGTTTTAGAGGTGTATGTGAAATAAACCATGTGTGAAATGCTTGTGAGAGTCTAAAGAAGCTCTTTGTTCCTGTAGATATCCCAAACGTCTGCACAAGATAGTGAGAAGGCTGGTCCCAAACTGTGATGTTCGGTTCCTCCTCTCTCAGAGCGGCAGTGCAAAGGGGGCTGCTATGGTTACAGCAGTGGCATACAGGCTGGCTGCTCAGCGCAAGCAGATTGATGCTGTTCTTGCACCATTCCTGCTGTCGCTGGAGACCCTGAGAGAAGTAAAGAACAAAATGAGGTCCGAGCTGGAATATGGACTAAAGAGAGAGACACAAGCCAGTGCCACAGTGAAGATGTTGCCCACATATGTCTGTGGGACACCAGATGGAACAGGTGAAGTTACTTCCTGATCACCTGGAGGTGGTGCAGGAAAGCTGCTTGTCTGTTTTCTGTGGGGAACATGCCAATTATTCTGGCAAATGCCAGGGTGCTCCCTGTTGGCAAACTGATGCTTCCTGCAGTGTTATCTGGCTGGCCCTTTAGCCCCTAGCCTAATGGACTGATAGAAAAATGCCATAGGGAGCAGTGTGCTGGCATTGGCCCAGATGAAGTTTCTTGCAGATGTATGGCGGAGTATGGCATTCTGACTGGCAAACATGCTAAAAGAAGCACCAAAATGAAATACCTTTCTTCTCTTACAGAGAGTGGAAAGTTCCTTGCCCTCGATCTTGGTGGGACAAATTTCAGGGTTCTGCTGGTCAAAATTAGAAGCGGGAGAAGGAGATCAGTGCAAATGTATAACAAAATCTTTGCCATTCCTTTGGAGATCATGCAAGGGACAGGGGAAGAGGTAACTTCTAATGAACACTTATTTGATCCAGCCAAGACCCAGTGCATTAGGAGTACATGTGAGATTTACATGCTTTTTCTGTCCTTGTAGCTCTTTGATCATATAGTCCAGTGCATAGCAGACTTCCTGGAGTATATGGGGATTAAAGGTGCCCGTCTGCCTCTGGGCTTCACCTTCTCCTTCCCATGCAGGCAAGCTAGCATCGACAAGGTAAGGACTGTGACGTCAAATGAGAGCTGATATCATTTTGGGGGAGGATGGCTTAGTGGTTTGGAGATTGTAGGCAAAAACTCTTAGGAGTGCTTTCCTTCTGGTAGGACTTTACAAGGTTAAATGTAAAATATATATATATATATGTATGTATGCAAATTAATCTTTGGAGACAATATTTCACATTTTATGAGGATTTTATTACTCTGCTGTGCACATGAGCTGTGTCTGGGGAGAAAGGTATTATCCTGTGTGCATATGGGAGGTAGAACTTCCACCTCGTGTATGTGATAAGAGGTAGCTATTCCTTGCTTTTATTCTATAAAGAGGCTATGATAGCTTATGATGGCTAAATAACCGCATATTTTTCATAGCCCAGGAATCTGTTATGCTGCCTTCTCTGTTTAATGCCAAAAGAGAACAGACACTTCCTCGTACTTCTTCAGCTACAATCGCAAGGTGTTTTCCTAACTCTGCTGCACAGCCCTGACTCTGTAGCTTCTGCACTACATTAGCTACTTCTTGTTGAGTGTCAGTGAGCAGAACTGAGTTTGCTTGTTCAGAGCTTGGAAGGGTTGAACGTCTCTTGACTTCGATTTGTTAATCTGACAGATATGGCTTTTTGACAAATCTCATCTCTTTGTCTTTCCAGATCTGATGTAAGAAAATAATTAGAATTAAAAAAAAAAAAGAATTCAGGAAGAAATCATTCTTGATTATTTTGGTGCATTTCCTAAAGCGGGGAAAAGAGGTTTTGCTGCCTATTTCTAGTCAAATATGCAGAATACGTGGGGAAGTGAGAGACTACTATTTTATTGAATGTTTTTATGTCCTGGTGGTTTTCACAATAGCTTCTAAATCTAGAGACTAGTCTACTGTGCCTCAATGTTCAGATCACAATTGACACGATAGCAATAGTTATCTATTAGTTAGCAGTTTGTGGCAAGACCACTTAACATGCCTTCCAAACCTACAGCATAGGATTTAGATATTGACAAATGATGGGGAAAAAAATTTCCACAGCAGTGGTGGCAAGCTGAGTGAGACTTATCTGTATCAGGACACCATAATATGTCGCCCTGTATGTTTGGTCTCTTACTGTTTTTAGAACTTGAGATCTTTTTTAAGAGCAGCTTTTTTTCCCAGTTGTCTTTTTTTCTTGTTTGGACAGACAATGCAGAGCCAGTTACCAAGTGGAAGGCTAATTACTTCATGTAACCTGGAAAACTACTTTTCTTGAACCAGGTTGCTGTCCAAAAAGAAAAAAAAAAAAATTACGTTGCCTGGAGTAGTAATGATCATACCAAGTGTTACTCAGTAAACGAGCCAAAATTAACAGTGGATGTTCATTAATGTTTGTTGGGTGTTTAATTATTTACAGCAAATGTATTTTTTACAATCTTTCCCCCACAAATGATGCAATGGCTATGTGCACAGGAGGAAGTGAGATGGGAAGGTTTTCCAGAGGAGAAAAGAGCATTAGAAGGCATTGAGTTGATAAATGACTGAGTAAACCTGTAGTCACTCCCATCTGCAGCTGAGTCATAAAGATACATGGACATGCAGTCTATGCTAGACATTCGCAGTAACTTGGCAAGGGAAATAACATTATTAAAAAAAAAAAAGGGTCGTGGGGCAGTGAAGGAGCAAAGAAAAAGGCTGATGCTTGGGGCATGCAGTCTTCTCTCTATCTTCGTTTTATGGTTTTCTTCCTCTTCTGTTTCAGGGAACACTTGTGGGATGGACAAAAGGTTTTAAGGCAACAGACTGCGAAGGGGAAGATGTTGTTGATATGCTGAGGGAGGCCATCAGGAGAAGAAATGTGAGCTGCTATTTTCTGCTCTTTTTGGTGTGTTTAACATGCGCTCCCTCTTCCTCCGGGACCCTACTAGTGATTGTGACTTGCGTTTTAGGAGTTTGACTTGGACATTGTAGCAGTGGTGAATGACACTGTTGGGACAATGATGACATGCGGGTACGAGGATCCAAACTGTGAGATTGGCCTTATCGCAGGTACAGTGATATTGAAGTCGCCACTGTAAGAAGAAAGCATGTATGCAGGTGCTAGGCTTCACACCCTACTTTAGAATTTGTAAGACAATGTCCTTTATTTGAGTTTGTTACGTTGTATTACTAGTCACTTAGGGTTCTTGGCAGATTTGTATGGTATTCAGCAGAGAATACAATAGCAACAGTAGCAGATACAATCAGAAATCCAACAGATTCAGGATCCGATGGCGCCAGGTAAGTGGGTGCATGGTAGAAGAGTATGGGAACAGTAAATACAGCATGAGTCTTTGTTTTAGCAAAGGTGTTAATGTTTACTGTGTAACCAGGTCATAGGCTTTGGAGCAAGAGCATACTTTCAAAAAATTAACTGAATTCTTTGTGGGCTTTCTAGATGATTCCCCCAGTTGGTTCCTCCAACTTTTCAGCCAGGAATATATCTAAGCATAGAAGATCTGAAGCCCCAGTTGAAAAATAAACTCTCTTGGCTGACTAAGTACACCAGCTGTCTCATTTTGCTTGGAGAACTGGTCTTTGTATTAGTTCATGTAGCCTGTGTCGCAAGTCATGAGGCCCTGTTCACCAAATCATTTCAGACTTGGTTTCTGCCTGACTGACTGCTAGACAGGATTTGCTTTTGAGAGCAGGCTCTAATGCAAAAAATGATTTGTGGTGCATTACAACCAGACTGGCAGTAATGACTGATCAGTGCTTGCCAATGGCTGCCAAAGCCATTTCTGACCTGTAACAGAGAATCCTTGTTGCTATGCACTGGGAATATTCTGTGCTGGACCCACCTCACTTGGGAACATTTCTGTTGTGATACCATAAGAGCACACATGCTTAGGGAAGCATTACTGGCTGACACTTGCTTTTGTAAGATCTGGGGAGATCTTTGAAATGTGGGATCTGGAGAAGAGAGCTTCTTAGGTGATCGCCACAATCATCTACCTTGTGTTAAGCTGCTACTTCACTCTTCTGGCTGAAGCCTTGTCATTTTTTTTTTCCTCCTAGGAACAGGCAGCAATGTGTGCTACATGGAGGACATGAAAAACATAGAAATAGTGGAAGGGAATGAAGGAAAGATGTGCATTAATACAGAATGGGGAGGATTTGGTGACAATGGCTGCATTGACAACATCAGAACAAAATACGATAAAGAAGTAGATGAAGGCTCACTGAATGCAGGGAAACAGAGGTAAAAGTGGTAGTTCTGATGCTAAGAGCCTGATTAAGCGAGTCTTTGAGACACACTGACTGCGTCGTAAAATGTGCTTAATGAGAGTAATAGGAAAGGAAATTTTAATACTAAATGTCATTTGTTGCATGGTGAATAATACAGATATCCTGACAAAAAAAAAAACAACAAAAATGAAAACAAAAAACAAAGACATACATTGTTTCTGTTACTGCAGCACTGTTTTCACCTTAGGGCACGTGTCAAACAGTGCAGCTCTTAATATTTCCTTGCAAAATGTAGGTCTTGCTCTGTTCCTTTCTTCCTCTTGTTCTGTTCCACTTGCTTTAGGACCAAGTTCTCCTCTTAGTGCATTTTTTCAATGATACTGATTGCCAGGGCTTTCTATCGGATACCTCTGTC
The DNA here is from genome assembly GCA_013399475.1 of Chauna torquata. Lineage (NCBI taxonomy): Eukaryota > Metazoa > Chordata > Aves > Anseriformes > Anhimidae > Chauna > Chauna torquata. The sequence goes on from VXAL01015580.1 coordinate 273,604, forward strand.
TGCCTTCAAAGGTAAAATACAACTCATGCCAGAAGGTAAATTGGCTGACTCTTCTTGGTTAGGTGAAGACAGCATTGATTACATATGACTCACCAGTGAATGCATGGGGAAGACGGAAATGTTTTGCCTCAGTGTGACCTCTGGCTTTAACACTATCTTCTGTCTAATATTGCAATGTTTTTCTAGTTCTGTTACCGTTTAACATAAGTAAATATGTTGTATTTAATGTTTGCACTTGAAGTCACTGAAGCAGATCTTTGATGGTTGAAAAATGGTTGCTATTCTGCAAGTTTTTACTGCTCTTTCGAGTTTATCACACTGATCAGATGTGTATGTACTACTCATGTTAAACAAAGCGAACTTGCAACACCTTTAAAAGCCCTTTTTTTCTTTTATAATATATAACAGGTATGAAAAAATGACCAGTGGAATGTATCTAGGTGAAATAGTGAGGCAAATTTTGATCGACTTAACCAAACAAGGACTGCTGTTCAGAGGACAGATTTCAGAATCGCTCAGGAAAAGAGGCATATTTGAAACAAAATTCCTATCTCAGATTGAGAGGTAAAGTTAATTAATTTATGTGTTTTAAGTCCTCAAGGTCTTCTAGGACCTCTGGAAAATAGTCTGCGAAAGTGTGGAGTCTTTTCCTTTAAGAAGTCAATTATAGTTTCCTTCTTTGCTCCCCCAGCAGTTACCCCGAACCTGGAATGAATTACCATTTCATTTCTACACAACTGTGTTGTCTTGGATGTCTTAACTGTCAAATGTGATTGTACTTGGAGTCTTTCTCATAGAACTTAAAACAGTACTTTTAAAAAAAGTTAGTGATATATAAATACCCCATGCGTATGTGCTTATCTGTACATGACTGCAACAATCTTCAGGCTATTTTAAGCCTTTTCCACTATTGAAAAATATTAAAGGTAATGTCTCAGCCTTTAGATCAAAAATAACAAGGTCAGGTGGCTGATCTGGCACAGCTTCCTCATGACTTTGGGAGTTAGGAGAATAACTACTGTTTGTGCCTTCTGGAAATACAGTCTAACAAGCAAAGCGCATGCCATGAGCAAATTTTGGATCTGAATTCAGACTGGAATCTGGTTTAAAACAAATGGAGAATGTGAGACCTGGAGCAGTGGTCCCATTTCTGTTGAATCATGGCAGAATCTCATCTGTAAGGCTTTTAAAATTTCATGCCTGCTAGAGCTTCCCATAACGCCCTGCTGTTGCTTGTGTTTCCCCTTACACAGCGACCGACTCGCCCTCCTCCAAGTCCGGCGAATTCTGCAACAGCTTGGCCTGGACAGTACGTGTGAAGACAGTATCATTGTGAAAGAAGTGTGTGGAGCTGTTTCCAAGAGAGCTGCCCAACTCTGTGGGGCAGGATTGGCGGCTATTGTAGAGAAGAAGAGAGAAAACCGAGGTGTGGAGCACATGCAAATTACTGTTGGAGTAGACGGGACTTTGTACAAGCTCCATCCACAGTGAGTACCTTGGTACCCCTTCCCTTTGCTGTTTGCTCGTTTCCGCTGTGAACACGTACCAAGCTGTACCAGCCTTCTTCTGAGGTAGTCAAAAATGAGAGGGGATAAAGATCTAACATGTTTTCCTGCATCCTGTAGTTTTCTTTGCCTAGGCAAAGAATTGATAATTGTAAAGAAAAGTCCAGTTATGCCTGGAAGGCTCTTGTTCTCTGGGGTACTGAGCAAACTTACTTTTCTAATATTTATTTTTCAGTGTTTCAGGGGATTTCTGCAATGTCTGGGTATCCCAGAAGGAAAGCTGTGTTGAGTATTTAGAGCTGGGTCAGTATTTTTTGAGCAAGGCTTTGAAATAGATGCATTAGCTTTGGAGCTGGGAGACGAGCACCTCTTCCATGGTCTCTAAAGGCAAGAGGCCTGACTGGCTTCTTGCTGAACAAAAATGAAGTGGAGATACAGAAATTAAAATCTTACAGAGTTCAGAAACTTATCTCTTTTTTGTATAGGAGGAAAAAAAATGGGAAAGGGATGCTGTGGAGAACCACTGGAAGGTGTTGGTTGAGGTTATTGTTCCTTGCTAATACGTGAATACAATGGTCTGAGACCAGAAGGGGGCTCCTAAAATGTTCTTCTCTGCTCTCCCTTTCCTTTCAGTTTTTCTAGGGTCCTGCAGGAAACGGTGAAGGAACTGGCACCTCAGTGTGATGTGACTTTCATGCTCTCTGAAGACGGGAGTGGGAAGGGAGCTGCCCTCATTACTGCAGTAGCAAAAAGATTGCATAATATTGGACAGAAGTGAAAATGAGAAGTCAAGTCATTTCAGTACTGCCAGGCGTGTGCACTAGAGATTTGCTGAGCAGTGACTGAAGATAGCTTTGTCAGACACCAATGCACAGGTACCTGTTTTTCAGGGAGCAGCTGGTTTTTGACTGGCCAGGATTGTGGATTTTTGTCCTTTGGACACCACTTGGATCAGGTGTTTCTGCTCCCCACCATTACGTCTTGCCACACTGCATTCTACTCGATTCTCTCCTTCCTGCAGTGCATCTATAATGCATATGGGAGAGTCAGACAAACAAAAAAAAACCCAAACCGAACCAACTAACCAACCAAAAACCCAAATATGTCTTTTTACAGTGGCTTAATTAAGCTACTGTATCACAAGAGAGTTTATCACCAGTTTCTTAGGATTTGTGTGGTTTTTAGTTTTGACTTGGCCTGTCACAAGGAATATTGAGATCTGGTGTTGCACATATCTAGTGGACATGTTTGTTCAGTGCGTCACAGGTTTTACAATAAATCTGCAGGTAAAATAAATTAATGGGCTTTGGTCAACGATGTTTCCCCTTGACCCCCAGCTACATTGGTTACAAGTATATTGTAATGTAGTGCTTCCCTGAGTACAGGAGGCATGTTTAATAGATGAATGTAATGAAAAAGAAATATGATTCCACAAAATACCAGTTTGTGTCAAAATATATTAGTGCACTTCAGTGCACATAAACATAACCAGTGCTGGATGGATTCTGATTGTGACTATTCTTTTGATTCTGGGGGAAAGAGAGGACATAGAAGCAGCTACAGGGTCTGCTGTGTATATGTTGAGCTACCTAGAGAGTAACAAATTTGTTTACCTTCGGGCTGTCAAAATAGCTTTGTAGAGAGGAAAAAAAATCACCTGAATTTCTGAAATTCTCCTTTGTTTTCCCTCAGTTATCTACTTACCTGTTTGAGGGAGGATAGCTTCCATTTTGTGGAAGGGAGTTTATCCTTGATTTTAATTTTCTGTTGCCTGCTGCTGTGCCTGTCTGTAGTTTGTTGTAAATAAATCTGTGGTGCTGTGAGCCTTTGCTTCTCTGTCTAGTGGCTCTTCTGAGTTGCGGGAAGAACATGCAGGCAAATTTGCCTCTTTCTCTACACTGATAAAACACCGTATTATTTGGCAGTAGCATGCCCAAAGGCCTGCAAACACCAGGAAAATAACCCATGTTCTTGTGTCACCAGATGTCCTTCCCCCTGATTTACCCATCTCAGAGTAAACTGAAACAATAATATGGTACAGAGAAGCAGCAGATCTGGAGTCTGCTATTCTCTGTTCTCAAGTATTGCGGTATCTCCTTTAATCCTCTCTTCTTGGATATTTGCTTCCACTCAGGCTGACAGCAGAAAGTGGGGCCAAGAAATGTGCTTTGAGCCTTAGGTAGGTCAAAAGTAACTGTCCTGCAGGGGGATAAACAGCTGGATTTATATAATAATCTGTAATAAGGCCAACAGGTTTAAATTTAGCAATGGCAAATTCAAAATTTGAAGATAGACTTTTCCTGTTTTGTAGTTTTTAAAGGAAACATGTCAACAGCCTCTGTGACTCTGTTGGAGCCACGGGATGGGTAAAAAATAATAGCTGAAAATAATTTTCGTTTCTGAAGGAGTTCCTCATGATGCTGAGCTCTCCCTGTGCTGAGCAACTGAGAAGAGACAAGTTGTGAACTCACAAGTAATGCTTTCCTCCTTCTGTCAAGCAGCTTGATATTTTACTTTTTCGTTACATTTCAGAATCCACAGACTCACAGAAACTGCTTGCTATGTAGTGGGGGCAAAGTTCTTTGGAACTGACTTTTTTCCTAGTGGTGAACAAGCTAAGTCCAGTGGGGCTGGGTACAGAAAAAAAACATCAGGGCTTGGGACTGTGTGGAGCCTAGAAATAGCTCTTCTGGATTGGCTGTTTTTCTCCTGGGCACTCTAAAATCTTGTACTAGCTGTGTACTTCTGGGTCCTTCTGGGGGAGTGGGTTGTGCTGATCTGCAAAGGTGCGTCCATGGGTGAAATATGTCCCTGTATAGCTGGAGGAGGTGACATGGACTTGCCCCAGGATGGCCTACGTGAGTATGTTGCAGAGAAACTATTGCACTTCTATTCTAAAGCCTGCCCTGCACAACTGGAATGCAAATCAGTAACAATACAAGGTTAACTACTTGCACAGATCCTTGCTTTAAATTTAGAAAGAATTTCTATACTGCTTTGAATTTTCTTTTTAGTCTTTTTTGGGAAGTATTTGTCAAGAATCAGTTTACACCTCAGCTGCAGCTATTCCTTTTTTTTTGCAGTAGATTAGGCCCCATGCAATAACACACATATATATGTTATTTTATGTATTTTATATATATATATTAAATATATATTTTGCATCTGCAGGTTTTTTTTTTTTCAGTGAATCTGTGGGTGTTGTGGAATCTGATCACATGAACCTGAAACTCTGCTTGCAAAGTGCCTGGCAATTTACAGCTCTTTTTGTGGTCCCAAGGCCCAGGACATGCATGCTCTTGCCTTTTCTGCAGGTTTGCTGTGAACCCAAGCAGCTGACACATGGACCTGATAACACCTCTGCTGGGCAGGGAGATGGCATCTAGGCTGGGGAGGCTGCTAAGCAAGGATTCGTTGGGCAGCCATGGAGAAGGAAAGGGTTGGCAACTGCGGGATTTACTGGGGGTACAAACATCACCTGTAGTTTCCCAGGGATCCCATAAACACGCTGACACTTTTGGCTGACACTAAGACAGAGCATTCTCCATCTGGGTAATGATGCAGCATTCATGTCCCTGATTATATTGACGTGTGGAAACTCAAGGAGTGTTGCAAACTTGCAATCTGTTTTGTACAGATTTTAAGCCACTGAGCCAAAACCCTTCTATGCATGTTGTATGTGGTGGTTCAATTAAAAGCCCTATTTTAAAAGAGAAGTAGAGGCCTTCTATTAAATATGACACAGCATACTATATTCTGAAAAATATGTAGTACAACTGATCACATAAAGTTGGTAGTTGATTTAAAATAAAATGAGATTCTTCCAGTTTCACATCTTAGCTGTGCTTTTCTACTGTTTTTTGGTACCTTCGTGATATTTCGCTTTTGTGGGTTTTCCCTCCAGTCAATATGTTTGGTACTTCTTGAATTTACTGATTTTTGTTTTGTTGCTTCTTGAAGACATGAACATCCCTTTTCAGATCTAAGTCATACATTTGATTTGGAAAGTTGAGAGACATTTAAATCATAGATGTGACAGAAGTATTATGGGGTGGAGGTATAAAGGTTTTTGCTTTCTCGAAACTCCCAGTAGGTGGTTGTGGTTACCCTTTCATCTGTGGGGGAAAAGGTGATCCTAAATATATTGGCTTCTCTGCTGTAGAGACACTTCAGTGGCTGTAGATTTGGACAGCGCTGGTGCTTGACCCATAATCCAGAGAAAATGCAGTAGCAGCTCATTGGTGACGTATTCCCATTGTCAGTGCAAAAGTAAATATAGGATCATGCATAAGTCTTTCAGAAATCCTGATTAGCATAATCTCCCTTCTTGGGAAGTCAGTATTATATAGGATTAGCAGATCAGTGTAAAGGAGTTGGGGGCTGAAATGTAGGTAATGCCAAAATGAAAGTATTGTGATTTGTTTCTTTGCATTTGGTGAAATGGGCTGGCTTTTGTTTGGGGTTCTCAGATACAATGTCAGCATAGTGGTGCATGGAGAGGGAGGGAGTGTGAGTGTTGTCCAGCTTTGTAAACTTACAGTTTCTCTGGTAAGGACCTCCACTGCCTTGGGCTGTCATCGAGGGCCCATCCAGAGCATTTCCCAGATTTATCAAGTGGGTAGCTTATCGAGTGTTTTTTTTTTTTTTTTTAATTAAAACAACAACAGCAAAACAAAACAAACACAAAGCAGATTACAAAACTGTTCCTATGCATGAGTGCGGATGGCCTGTTTGTGGTGTGGGGAGGCAGGGAAATCATACGTCTGCTTTGTCCCAGCACTGCATCCACTCTGTGGATGTAAAGCAAAGTATTAAAACACCAGAAGTTTAATTAATGTCTTCCCCTCTCTCGTTGATCCTATTGCATTGCAGGTGCACATTGAAAGTGCTGTAAAGGTGATGGTCACATTTATCTGAGAGGGGAATGTCAAAATAATTTTGATTTTGTCATGTGCTTTTTAACATCTTCTAGATTCCAGCCCCTTCCCTACCCAGTCTTATATAAAAACTGCGCCCTGTGCCTGAAAGCCTCATGCAGCCTCGGCACCTCTAGATACAGGAAAAACTGTGTGCTGTGAAGAGAGAACAGAATAGGTAAGAAACCCAGTAAATACGGGTTCCTCCAGAAAACCCTTGCCATTGGCACCAGGAGCGTGCTACAGGAAAATAGACAAAAGACTCCAGGCTGGAGGTCTCCTGTGGAGGTGCTGAAGACGCAAATGCTGGGGGGACTAAGGAGTGAAAGAAGCTCCCTTCACCATCGATCTTTCCTGACTGGTTTTCAAAACAAATACAAAATTGCTATTTTTGTCTACAACGCATTCAGTTAAAACCAAACCAAAGCTATATTCATAAAAAAAGAATGGGGGGTGGGTAGGGGGAAGACTGAGACTATTTCACTGCCACTATATCTTCTTTTCTCCTTTTTGTTGGGAAGGATAAAGGCTGTTTGGAGAAGAAGGGAGAGAGATGTGAAGAGTATGACACATCAACAGTCAAAGCTTCCCTATAGATTTGTTATTGCAGATTGGAGCAACTTTAAAGTAAGTTACAGTAGTGGGGAAAAGGGATAACAGCGATGCAAGGTGTGATATGTTGTAAGCAGCAAAATACAAGGACTATTTAGGGATGTAACTAAGTCAAGTGACTCAGTTTTCTCACTATTTTGTGAGCAGGATAAAAGGGGAGGGAGGCGAGGCAGCAGGGTAGCTACTGTACCAGTGTCCGTTTCCTTTGGACTTGGTGGTGCGATGTAGCTCCCAGACTCAGGCATTTCAAAAATACCAAGGTTCAGCTCTCAAAACACCAGTGATGTTGATTCAATTTACTGTTTTTGCTGTTCTTAATTTACTGTTTGCTATTTGGAAATTCAGCTTGCCAAAGGTTTCTGTGCACCTGGAAAGGCCCTGGGAAGTCCATGTTCCTATAAAGCAACCATATGGTGATGCTGGGCCATCTGTTTAGCTGTGGGACTGGGACCACTCCTGTGAGGCCATTAGAGAGGATTGTCCACATCACTGCAGGCTGCGGCCCCTTCTGGGAGTGAAAAAGAGCTGTTCTCTGCTGCTGCGGAGAGTTGGAGAGCAGGGAGACATGGAGGGGATGGGTCCTGTGGGGATGAGTTTAGCACAGATGCTCCCTCAGTGGTGGGGAAAAGGCATCTTACGGGGTGAGCTGAGGTCCTGTGGCAGCAGCCATCTCTGGCTGCGGTTGCATGAAAACATAAATAAAGCATGGTTAGGATGGCAAGAACGGTTATTGGGATGTAAGCAGTTAATGGAGCAGATCAGCTGGGGATGGACAACTGTGTTGTAGCGGGGAGCTTTCTGCAGGATGAGAAGGTGGATCACAGGAGGGCATGGAGTGAGAGTCTGTGAGGGTCTGAGCAGGTAAAGAAGGAAGATGCTTTTCCAGCAGGCATGTCCTGAATACTTCAAAGTGGAAAGTTACAGATGCTGATTTGGGAGCTGTAGCTGATTCTGGAAACAAATGGGATAAATACTGGCATGAGAAAAAAAAAAAGGTTGAAATGCCCGAAGGGCACATCTGCTGTGGCCAGCGATTCTGCAGGAAATGCACTGAAACCAGAGAGAGACGAGGAAGCTGGAGCTGAACACAGCCCCCAGTGAAGCCAAATGAAAGCCATGGGCCTGAGAGGTGCCTGCGATAGCATGCCGAAGATTTGTCTCTTTCTTGGTGCTCTAGTGAAGTAGCTGCGTTTACTGTGGGGCCGAGTCCGGCTGTGCTGAATGAATTTTAAAGGTGTTTTGTGTACTGAGCTTGGAAATTCTACTCTAGAGACTTCTCTGTTGCTTGCAAGTGTGTGTTTTCAGAGCAAGGGAGCAGCATTGTAGGTTGTAGATGTAGCAGCATCTAAAGCTTGTCTGTTAGTCTGAAATTTGAATAATTGCATGGTCATTAAATTTTGCACAAAAAGGAATTGACTCTAAAAGCAGCTGATACGTTATCATGATTAGAGCAATAGCAATGCCTTCTTTCATCACAATGAAGTTACATTGTTAGAGAGCATAATTGACATTTTTTATTGAAAGATTAAGAAGAATTTGTTTACAGCTTGCAAACAAAGAGGTTTTAATTCAACAAACTGCAGCAGGAATAAGCAGTAAGTGGCATTTTCATCTGCTGGCCGGTTAGTGCTTTAGCTGCAGAATGCTGTGGATAGAGAAGTATGAAGGAATTTGCAGCTCAATATCTGCCCAATAAAGCGTGCACCACACTGGCAAATGCCAGAAAGCTGACAGGGAGAAACCTTGAGTGCAAAGAAACAAAAGGCTATAGTTAATATTAGCACCTTTTGGGAAGACACTGGTTTTTGGAGATCAGCTTCATGACGTCTGTTTTGCAAAGGTCAAGGTATGGCATTTCTGAGGATGCTTTTGTCACGGAGCCATCGGGATAACACCTGTCAACTCAACTGGGTGCTAAAGTAGGTATCTGGGTTATTTTTATATCACTGGGTTTATTGCTTCATGGTCTAATAGACTCAGGAACTAAGTGGTACTGGCATTTCAAAGTGGCATGTTGTGATTGGAAGGGGATGCTGTGTAAGTATTTGGAAAGCAGATCCAAATGAAGCACCATTGTCACTCGACTGCAGAGAGGCTCTTTGCTCTTTAAATATGTTTGGGATCCTGTTTGTGCTGGTGTTTGTGTCTTACTGTCCAGATTGCTCTCCAGATAAAGCCCAGGGTATGTGAAAAATTCAGTTACATTTTTATGAAAATTTCTCTTTTGCAGTTGGAAATTGACCAGGTTTATTGTCCCAGCTCAAAGCTTCAGGAGTCTAAGTTGAGCGCTGTTGTTCTGAATATGCAGCTCTTCAGAGAGGCAAAAATCCACTTTGGGTACTAAGGGTGCTGACAAAGCACTGCAAGGAGGGATGCTTGTCCCACCACCCAGGAAACCATCTATTAAGCCACGTGCAATGCCACCGCTGTGCAGGGGGAAGGAAGGGGTCTGCCAGGCCGATAATGAAAAGCCTGAGACCTGCTGACCTGCACGTGACATGCATCCCTGCAGATTGGTGCTGGAGGCCTGAATCAGTGGCATCTTGGGCTGAGGGCAGGTGGTAGAACGACTGAGGGGATTTTCTGGGTCTCGAATGCTGACTGGTAGCCACAGATTGTGTTTTCTCCTTTCCAGACGTGAATTCCTCTGTCTGCAAAACCAAGTTGTTACTTTATGCTGGATGTTTCTGCTTCTTGTTTTACATTTAAAAAAAAAAAAAAAAGGTGATTCTCTATCTCCTGTCTCTTGTAGCTATGTCATGAACCCATACTCTCGGGTTTACCATCAGGAATGGGTCAGAGAGATAGAGAAACCTTTTTAGTTAAAACTAGAAGTTTCTTTCTGATTCATACTTGAATTTTGGAAATTGTTTCTTCCATGTCTGCTTGTTTTGTGTGTGAAAACCTGAGAATGAAAATATCAGCCAAAAATCTTTTAGGCTTGTATTTGACCTGGTGTGGTGGGTTGGCCGTGGCCAGCTGCCCACCCAGCTGCTCTCACCCCCATCCTCAGCAGGATGGGGTGAGAAACTCAGGTGAAAAGCTCGTGGGTGGAAATAGAGACGGGGAGATTCCTCAGCAGGTTCTGTCACGGGCAAAACAGACTTGGCTGGGGGAAAATTAAGTTAATTCATTGCCAATCAAAATAGATTTGGATGGTGGGAAACAAAGACAAAATTAAAAATGCCTTCCCCGGTGTGGATGGGTCACCAGTGTGCACCAGTATCCACCAGTGTGGGGACCTGCCCCACCGTGGCCTCCTGATGGGCTGCAGGTCTCTGCTCCAGCGCTTGGAATTCTGCTCCTCCTTGGGGCTTGCAGAGCTGTTCCTCACGCTTTTTTTCCCTCATTCCTGTCATGTTTGGTGTTTCTGCACTTTCTTCAATCTGTTTCCCCCTGAGGGGCTCTGCTGTGCCCTGCAGTGGGGCAGCTGGAACCTTCTGGAAGCAGCCAGAAGCAGCCGGGCAGCTGTGCCCTCTCCTCACAGAGCCCCCTCAGCCCTGCCGCTGGCACCTCATCTGCCTGGCAAATACCCTGCGAGATGAGGGAGCAAAGCTTGAGGCAGGAAGAGGAGGAACCTGAAGAGGCCATGTGGATGCCCTGGGGGCCTGCCAGGGCTGGACCCTCAAAATGAACGTGGGTGGAAAACCCTGCTCCACGCAGGGAGTTCGCTGGTACCTCACGGAGGAGCGGTGAGGGGAGGGGAGGGGAGGCCGCCTGCAGACATGGCTGGCTGTGGCAGCCGCTGGTGCATTCTCTCTGCAGGGCCTGTCAGCCCTTCCCTTGGGAACAAAATGGTGCTGTGGGTCCGGCAGGGTGCCTGTCCTGGGGCAAGGCATGTGGGAACCGCTCCCCTGTGCTCCCCCACAGCGCGAGCCCACCGTGCCCCCCTCATCCCCCGTGGTTTCACGCTCAGAGGTAGCTTTGCTCATCAACCTCTGCTCTGTGGAGAAAGCTCTCGGCCGGGAGTACGTCCCTAGCTGCCTGAGGCTAAAGAGGGTGGATTTCGTGACAGCAACCTGTAAAATCACAGAAGCCAAAATCCTTGGTCCTTGCTTCTCTGCTCATAGCCGTGGGCTGGGAGGTGCTGTGCACATCCACTTCCAACCTCTCATGAGACAGATAGAAGACTGCAGCTAAAAATATGTATCGCCAAAAATATATATTGCCAAATTACCACAGAGCAGTTCAAAATCTGCTGTCACTCCTGGGTGATGCTTGACTGCAAGTCCAGCATTTGTGACTGTTTTCCTGTGCTATTTTTTAGCATGTTTCATATTTTCAAGGCCTAGTGAGCTCTTCTAATTGGGATAATAAAGTGTTACTAGGACTTGAGCGTTATATCTCACAATGTTTGCTTGCTTAAGCCCTCCTTCCCTTAATGCAGCAGGAATTGTACAGCTCCACCATAGCTTGGAGCCACGTGAGGGCCGATGTTTTGCCCACACGTTCCCCATTTCCACCATTACTCTGGGTCACACTTGCTGTCCATAGCCCACATGCCCCCCATTTCCCCTGGTTCTTGGGGTGGTGCTAGCCATGGGTCTGCATCTGCTGTACCCCGGCTGTTGGATGGGTTTTGAATAGAGCACCTATCTGCAAGCCTGCCTGGTTTCCATAGGCATCCTGAGGCTGGGGGGAGATGTGAAAACCTACAGTTCTGCCTCCTTTCTTGTTGACAGCCCCCTGTGATGACAATGTGACATGGCAAGAGGTGCTCCCGCTATGGCCACATGGAAGGAGCCGAATGCCCCGGATGTGGCTGGTTACTGCTGCTCCTCGTTGTGCAAAGTAAGTAACTGCCTTGCACCCCTTTCAGGCTAAAGGGTGGTGGGTGTCATTAATACAGTATTGAAGAAAGCTTCTTGCTGTGTGTGTTTTAAACTGGCCTGGGAGGTGAGCTCTCTTACACTGGGTGTTGCTGGAAAACGAGCACATCCTTGCAGTCTCTGCAATTAGTGCCTGCACTACTGTGGGTTTGGGACTTGCAATGCAAACTGATTTTTCAGTAGCATCAAATCCTGGATCAAGGAGAAAGATGTATACTTAATGGAAACTGGCGTCTTAGATTGGCTGAGAGGTAGCACCTTGTTTTGAACTGGTTGTTAGTGGACAGCCAAAAGAGAAGCGCAGACCTCGTTCTCTGTACTGTAAGGTACAAGCTCTTCATTACAGTTTTACTGCTGATGTAGACAAGACACACTATAGTTGAAAGACACCTGTTTGGAGTGTGCCCTAAAAACCTTCTTGGGACAGTGCATACCAGTGCACAGAAACCAGCTATTTGCCAGAGTTCAGCTGCATTTACCCTTCTTTTTCCTGGAGGCTTTTTGTAAGGATGAAGGGTTGGCTTTGTTGCTGCAAGTCTTCCAGCACAGTGGCTGTGTTAGAGCTAAACTTTGTCAGTGTCTCCATGATCTGTGAGGAGCTGAAAGCAGATTTAGAAAAGCTGTCTCTATGTAGTACGATAAATTAGGTTATATTTTCCTTCAATAAAGTAATCTTAACTGCCTTGTCACTTAAGTGAATTGCTGGTTACGCAGACATCCTTTAATTGGTGTTGAGCTGCCTCTTCTCTGGATAAAGGATTTGAACTGAACAACTGGAAATATTTTGAACTCATCTCCTGACTTCTCAAATTTCAAAACAGTTTGCACTCTGTATTTTACTCATTTTTTCAGTGTTATTTCTTTAAACATTCTATTACCATTAGAGATTAAGTAGAGTATCAGAAATCTGCATTTGTGCTCATTTCAGTTTGCTGTGGAGTCAAGAGGTGCTTTATGAAATGAAACAAATGCTTCACCTCCTGGTCAGGAAAGGCAATTAATTGACTTCAGGTTCATCACCATAGAAACACAGCCCTTCTATTGCCCTACAAACTAAGTTTGCTGAAATGCTGCTGTGTGTATATGCGTGTATATATATGTGTGTATACACATGACTTACTACCAGTGCGCTAGAAAAAGTGGTTCCTTGATGCAACAATTTTCACCTCAGTGAAACAAATGTTAAACTAATGCAGTGCTCCAATTTGAGTCAGAAGACTAGAATCATTATTGTTTTCCTTTGTGGAGATGTAAAAACAGTTATAATCTTTTGGCACTGGGGAGAGAGAAGTTGCTGTGGCGAATGCTCAGGACAGGAGAGGTAAGAAGAAAGATGAGTGTGGATGGATTATACTTCTATTTTATTTTTAGCCTGTAAGGGAAGAGCAGAGTGAGCGGATGTGCATGTAAAGTGCCCAGGGATGTGAGCAGTCTGGATCTATGTCGGGAAACCACCATGGTTTGGAAAATCTGTTGACTTAATTCATTGTACCTAGCATTAATACATGGCCCAGCACCTTGCATGGACAGGAAGGCATTGTATTCTGCATTGACTGGTTACTGTTAACCTGACATTGCTTTGACCACGCACTTCCTTGGCTGGGATCGATGAGTAATGGCAGTACGGCTGCTGGAGATGTGGGTGGACGCTGATTTATGCCTGCAGTACCACTGATCTGGACACATAGCCATAGTTCAGGACACTTCTCTGGGGTCTATGATGCCTGTAATCATCCTTAAAGCATTTTAGCACAGCAGTGATTTCGCTTTCTCCTGCTGGGCAGTGAAAGCTTTTGGATAAACAGTTCCCTAGTTTATCCGTCAGCCTCACAGGGAAAGGGACCTTCTCTTCCAGCTAGTCCCCATGCTGCTACTGGAGATGCCTGTAGCACAAGGGAGATGATGCTATTCTTTTGTAGCTGCTCTGCAGTAGAGCTGTCAGGTACACTGCTATGGAGAGGAAATCCATCTTGGGACAGTATTTGGGGTTTCAAGTTCCTTTGGAATACTATAAAATACCAGAGAATAGGAGATTTAGATTATCGGTATTTGTATAAATATGGGGTGATAATGCACCTGAGTTTGGGCTCTGAGACTAAAGAGTCAAAAGACAACGTTTAGTTGTAGGTAGATTCCTGGTTTTGCTGTATTCCCTGTTCAGGTGTTACTGAAATAGGATGTTGGTAGAGGAACTCATTTCCAGGATCACCCCATTCAAAACTGTGTCCAGAGAGGCCTAGACTTGCGTGGCTGTTGGCTGAGGTCTGTCTCTCGCTGCCAAGCTGGGCCCCTCTCCTGCCACTGCCACAGGAACTGTTCCCTGTGGTACAGCAGGGAAACGCCTCTCCTCGTCCCACTTCATCTCCAGCCAGCAGGGGAGGCTTGGACACAAACAGTGCTACTTGTCCTCCCCGCAGCCCTTCAGCTCTGCTGCATTTTGTGCCCTTCTGTGTGCATTAGCTTTTTCTCTGCTGAAACATTGCACAAGCAAACACTAAACCACTTAAAATTATTAGCATCTTTGTCATACAGCTGCAAAGAGCACCTCTGCTGCGCAACACAGGATCTGGAGATTCAGTCGTGTGACTCTGGGGACCTGTTTCTTCCTTTTGCCACAGATGTGAGGAGCTGGGGAGGGAACTGCTTTGCGGAGTAGCTTGTGCAGCCCATAGGCTTTGGAAGTATCAGTTAACTAAAGGTGGAGAAATTGGTTTGATCCCAATTTAATGAAATTTGCCATCATTAAGGTTTAAAAAAGGTTTAAAAAAAAAAATCCTCCCAAATAGTGTTTTTTTTGTTTTTGTTTGGTTTAGTTTTGTTTTTGTTAGCCATAGGTTTGGGGCTCATGTTAACCTGCTTTTTGGTTTGCACCTCTTGATTTTGTGGGCGATCATGCTCTCTGCATCCCTCTGATGCTGAAAGCCAGCAACTACTTTAAAGAAATAAAAGCACACACAGGTGCCTGGTGCACAGAGGTGAGGAGCTGAGACAAGAAGCGTCCCTCCCGAGAGGTGTATGACAAAGTGTGCAGGATGATTTCTTGTGTTATCCCCGATGTCACATGGGCTCTGCACCCTGTCTGTTCTGTGGGGGACCTGATGAGGATGGCAGTGGGATTGGGCATGGGGCTGTGTGCGCCTTCTCCCCACCAGCTGCTGCTGCGTGCAGTGATAGGGGAGTGTGCATGCCAGTGATGCTGCCTGACAGCCCAGACGCACTGCCAGGTATGTTAGCTTTTTAATTAAATTAGCAGAATTTAATTATAAATTATTATTTTGATAGTGTATATATATAAAATATATGTAAATTAAAAAGAAAAAGCAGTTGTTAGCACTGGCAGTCCTCAGCCTTTGTCACCAGAGGGTTGGAGAGAGAGGTCCGCTTTCATGAGGCCAGAGGTGTTTGTCTTCTCTCTGACCTCTCCTGCCAGAGCCGGGCCCGGCAGTCTCACGTGGTCCCTGGCTTCGAGCCTTGCCGGTATTTAGGTGCAGGTGAAACCCACAGCACTTTCTTGGCTAGGGTGGTTGGCTTGGTGAGACGTGCCGAGCCTGTTCTGGCCCTTCGTTAAGTGGTGCCTGGCTCCAAGTTTCCCAGGGGAAGCACTCATCTTTAGGAAACGTGCTTGTCGTGTGCTGTACCAGGAGCATAAAAAAATACCATAAAAACCACTTTCTAAGTGTGTGCTGCTCTGTCTACATGTGGCATGGCCTTTCCTGTGCATGGAACGAGGTCTCCTTGAGGTGTTCCTAGCTACTCATGTTTCTTAGGAGGGGAAAAATGAGATAAAACATCGCGGCTGGCTATGCGATAGTGCCTGCTTGCTCTGCCTCCTGGCAAGGTGAAATTGCATAATGCATTTAACCTCATTCAGCTGAATTGCTTATCAAATCAATATCTGTGCTGCTTTCAGATTTTCTTAGTAGCTTCTGCACCAAGTTCAGCACAAATGCTTAGTGATTCCTTTCATGCAAGTGCATAGTTTCCTAGCAAGGAACAGGAGCTTCAAAGGAGATTTAAAAATCCTCGTTAGTTGGACATGCTGCTGTGAACTGGGAAATTACTGTTTCTTAGAGATGCAGCTTTCTTTCACTTTGCTTTAAGTATTGTGAAGGGAAAATGCAATGTGGATAAATGTGGATTGATCATCTTTCAGACGCTTAAAGCAAGGAAACAAAAACTAAAAAAAGTACAACTACAACTTGATTTTTTTCCTTGTGAAAGCTGGAATCATTTAGCAGCTGTGTACATCAAAACTATGTGATGGACATGATCAAAAACATAATCCCCCCATTCCATAGGAGTCAAATCTGAGCACAGACTAATACAGAACAATAAACATTTAATGAAAAAATAGGCAAAGAGGAAAAACACCACCACCACCAAGGAGAGTTGATATACTGAATTACTTCAGTCAGTACGGCTAAACCTGGGCAATAAGATTAGAGCATGATCAAAATAGCTGCAAGTCATCGGGTGTCACGTTCACCCTCCAGTAATTTGTCTTAAAGCATGGTGGATTTCAAAATTGGCCTGCTGGATGCCTGGCAGCATACATTAGGTGCTGGTAATTAATTGGCTGCTGAATTGATCTTTTCCAGTAAAGCAGAAGGAAAGACCCAGGGCTGGATGACAAAGAGGTACAAGAGACTTGCAGAGGCGGCTTTCTCTGGCGTGCAGAGGTGGAGAGCTGGATGGTTGTGTCGGGCAGCCTGGGCACAGCTTCTCCTAGCTCCCCGGCAGGTTAGGGCTTGCAAAGGGTCTGGGTGTCCACCGTGGTATTTAGCTGCCCTCCTGCCTGTCAGGTAGGAGGGAAGCTCATTCATCCCAGCAGTGGTTACGGTGTGAAAACTGCTCACATGCTCGCCTGTCCTTGCAAGGAGCGGTTTAAAGATACTGAATGTTCAAATGATGCAGTTGTTTTGCTTCAGATGGGCTGTTACTTTTTCTCTAATGGCTTCTAGGGTGTGGAGTTAATTTCTCCCTAAATGCCATGCTCAACAACTGAAGACAAACCAAATTGTATGCAATACTCATTTAACCATGGTGCCATCTCCATTAATTGCTGTTGACTCTGTCGCATGAACCACCACCTGCGTAAGTGTATACTTTATTCTTTAATTTATTTCGAGGTTTGTAGTGTGTATGGGTTTTATTTTCATTGCACAGAACCTGGAGGGCTTCAGGCTAGTGATGTTTTGAACTCCTTTATTGCTTTGTGTAGCTTAAAGGAAACCTGAACTAGTTGTTCTTGGTGAGTTTTGAAATAAACTCTCAGACAAATGGTCAGTGGAGACAAAAGCCACCGTAATGATTTGTGAAATCTGTGATTTCAATTCACTTCTAGGTCATAATTTTGGCAGGTGAACAAAATAAACCTGTCCTCCTCTTGCATGTTCTTAAGACTGTTATTATTCACTACCAGCTTTAATATTTTGGACTTCTCAGTTTTAGCTGGCTGACTCAAATTTCTCCAGAGCCGAGAGAGGACAGTTCAAATTGCTTTCATTTAGTCAAAGATAAGTTGAAAAGAACTTGAGCTCGTCCAAGTGCTTTAACTGAGCGGGCGAGCATTCCTGCAGCAACGTATCTTGTATTTAGGTGGTGTTTGAGCTGGAGGGGATAGAGGGGAGGGCTTGTAAACCTCATGTAGAGGCAGCACCACTAACATAAAGCCTGCAGGAACTGAGCAGTGCCAGGCTGTGTTCACACAGTAACAAAATGCATACATGCAGAAAATGACTTCGTTTCCAAATTTTGATCTGGGCTGCTGCAGGGCAGCTCTTTGGTGAGGGCATCTCTGACAGCCAGGATGCTGTCGGCCAAGCTGGGCTGTAAGCAGGAGCAGGGTGTTTTTTGGCCTGGGGTGAAAGGCCTGCTGTCCCCTGGGAGCAGTGGCTGCTGGCATGGGGGAATCTTGATGTCCCAGTCAACCTCAGGAGCCTCAGGTTTTGTGCTCCTAAACGGGAGGGGGTTTGGTGTTGTTATTTCCAGTTAGAGAATCGTGCATGGCAGCACAGGTGTTTTTGGCCTTTTCTGAAGCAACTTGCTTGACTTTAGCTGCTGCATTTGATAGAGACAGATTCAGGCTGGAGCGCATGTGGAAAAGGGCTGCTAATCCAGCTTGGTCATTTTCTGGGAAAGGAGATGGAAAAAAGAGCTTGCTCTGTCATAGTGAAGGAAAAGCCAGGGAGGTATACGGTTACCTTCCTGTGTATTTATAGAAAGTGAACACCAGAGAGTTAGGAGAGCAGTTTCAGCTGAAAGGCAAGGTTTAGCAGATGACAGATGGACTGAAAACAGGAGCAAGCCTGGGCCGGGAATTAAGGATAGTTTCTAACCAGCAGAAGAGGAGGAGAGTGTCTGAACAGTGAATTACATCTGAGTGAGAGCTTGGTCAGCCTGTGTAAGGAGTTGGGTGATGTTGCTGGATGTGGTTGGGAAGATGCTGCCCAGCTCCAGGTTTCTGTGCCACCCACGAGCTTTGGCTGTGCCTGGTCGCAGGGCAGCGCCAGCAGCAGGGCAGCCCCTCTGCGCCTTCAGGCACTCAAACCTGCGCCAGGAACACAGCCGTGTTTGCTCATTAGCTTGCCAAACAAACGAGCAAGAGGAACGCACACAGATCAGTGGAATGCTTGATGAAAATCTCACCGAGAAAGAGCTAAAGGCAATGTGGTGAGGTGTAGAAGGAAATCCTGTCTGCCCTGCCTGCAGTGACTAGGGCAGTGCAAAGGAGGATGTGTCTGCCAAAGAAGCTCGTGATTTTTGCCAGTGCAACCATTTAATTAAAGTAGCACTGAAAAGGAAGCCGGAAACTCAAGAAACAGGTTTTTAATTGCTTGGACTTTGGTAGACAATTTCTATGCAAATCATGCCCCCAGCATCACTGCCGTTTGCATGGGTGTGCGTTCCTGTCCCTGCGGAAGGACAGGGCGTGGGTGAAAACCCTGCGGGTTGCTGACACGTGTCGCCTTGGCATCTGCGTTCGTCCTTCAGCTTCCAGAGGGGCATTGCGTCGCTTTGCTCACGTGAACGTGGGTCCTTGGAGGCTTTGCAGTGGCGGATGCCTCCTTGGGGTGGTGGGGAATGCACCCGACAGTGGCAGAGATGTGGGCAGCGCACACAGGGAGGGGAGGTCCTGTCCGTCAGCGTACTTGATGTGGGGGTTTCACTGATGGAGGAAATGCGAAGGTGGGATCCCTAACAGGACAGCAGTCCAAGGGATGCTCCTCCTTTCGGGGCCCACCTGCAAGCCTCCCAGCACCCCAAGAGGCCAAGGCTGCGCCCCGCTCGCTCTGGTCCCATCACACGTGGGGAGGGGATGCTCGGAGTGCCCCAGCCGCCCCGGGAGCCATCCCGCGCATGGGCCCATCGGCGCGGGGTGGAGGACAACGCCTGTGTTGGTGGGGGCTCGCTCCCCCCACGGCTTTGCTGTTTTCTCAAAGGTTGCCGAGTGAAGAGGCTGTTCTGAAAACAGCTTTAGTTCAGAATTTTTCTTTTTTTTTTTTTTTCGTTTTGCTTTACCTGTTCCACAGCAGAGTCAACGAGTGGCGGGAAGCCTCCAGCAGTCTTTCTTGTCCTTACTCTTGCTGCAGGAAGACCTTTTCGGGTAAGGCGGGGATTGCTCTCCTCCTCCTCCTTGCTGTCGCTGCCGCCTTTCCCCCTGCCAGGACCAACACCGCGGGGGCTTGGGCCCCGGCTCCGGGAGCGGGGCTGCGGGCGGGGCCGGAGGAGGACGAGGAGGAGGAGGAGGAGGAGGAGGAAGGGGAGGTGCTGCGCTGGCGGCGCGGCCATCCCCGGGCGCCGCATCGCTGCGTGCGCGGAGCCGCCCCGCTGCAGCCGGCAGGATGATCGCCGCCCAGCTCCTGGCCTACTACTTCACGGAGCTGAAGGAGGATCAGGTCAAAAAGGTAGATTTAAATCTCCCAGAGGATGGGCTGCCCCCCCGCCCCAGGCGAAATTGCTTTTTTTTTTTTTAAATCATTTATTTTGCTGTTTTTGTTGCTTTGTCCCCATAGCGACCCCGCTATGGGAAAAATAGAGAGAGCCTTTCCTTTAAGCCCAGCCAGGCGGCACCCCGAAGTGTCTCCGGTGGGCAGCGGAGCGAGGGTTCGGCACCGAGGCCGCCGGGTGATGCACGCCCGCCCGGCGCGGCTCGGTCCGGCGAAGCGGGACGGGAGCTGCAGCCACGCTGCAGGGATGCGGCGGGGAGGATGGCGGCGGCGAGGAGGATGATGGCAATGCCGGGCTCCTCGTAGGCTCCGGCCTCCTCGGAGAGGGGACTGCCCCTTCCTCCCCGGGGCGCCCGTGGGCATCCGTCACTCCAGCGTGGGGGTGATGAGGACAAAGCAATCACTTGCAGCTGGTTTTTGAATTACATACCACTACAGCTTCTGAATTTACAGGAAGTGATGCTCGGAAAGAAGTTTTCTGTGGGTATTCTAGGTTTTCCTTTAGCATTAAGTGACCGCTTTTGGATGATTGGTACAGCCCCGTGATTTAGCTCTACCACAAGGAATGGGTGCGGAGCACAGGATAAATAAAAACATGGCAGTTGGGTCCCAGCTGAGCATATTGCAGAGCTGTAGGGAGCGGAGAGCCCAGGGCTGGGGTTGTGGGGATGCAAATTGGGAAAATAATTGCAAATGTCACCAAGCCTCGTTGTGGAGCCGGGCTGACGTCAGGAAGCAGAGGCTTCCCTTCGGCCTCCTCCTCCGGCGGTGCTACGTGACCCGCCTCGGTGCGGGCCGAGTGCCTGCTGAAGGCATCCCTGAAATATTTTGGGGAAGCCTCAGCAGTGGTGTTAGCAGGGCTGTTTTGCAGTGCTCTCGGGGCTCACCCGGTGGGAGGAGAGCACCTCTTCCCTCCAGGCTCCTGACCGTGCCCGGGGGTCCTCGGCTCCTGCCAGTGGGTGACCCGTCCTGCCCTGCTCTGCTCAGGACGTGCTCACCCACGCTGCTGCAAAACGCACCCGTGCCCATTCCTGTGTCGGATAAAACCTGAGAAAGCTCCCCTTATGTTCCACTTCTCCTTCCGTGGTTTTGGTCTTCAGCTTTTCCGCCCAGCAGTTCTCGCGAGGAGCTGGAAGGCTGCGTGCTGCCTGCAGCTTTCTGCGTCTCCTGCCCCCACATAAGTGGCTCTGCCTTTTCCCCAGGCCCCTTATTTTCCTTTTCCTGTAGGATTTGTACGTGCTGCTGCCAGCGCCAGGCGTGCATGCCTGAGTAAGGCCTTCTCTGTCTCGCTCCGCCTGTTATATTTAGAAACCCAAGATAAGCGTAAGGTTGCACGCTGCCTGAGGAGCAGCAGAAAGGCTGCGTGGGGATGGCTCGGCGGGGCCATGCAGGCGTGGGGGAAACTGTGGTGTTCCCAGGGGTTATTTGTTGCAGGCTGGTTTGGCACCACGAGGCTGCTATTGTCTGGCGGCACAGCAAATCATTTGGCCAGGGAGCTGTAAAGCATTCTGATATATCAGTCTGGTTTTGCATGGAAGATAAAATAAAATCCAATTAAAGAAAAGCAGACTACTGGTTTTGGAGGATATAAGACCTCTTTTCCCGTCTATATCCTTTTGGAGCGGATATTGAGCCCCCCGCCCCCGCTTGGCTGCCCTGTAGGGAGGGTTTCTGCGTTGGTCAGAAGCTCTGCTCCCTGCTGCTTGGCTGGGAGCTGGTGGGCTCCACTCCCTGCTACCCCGCAAGGCATTTTTGCTCCATCTCGGTGTGCTGCCTGCGAGGTTTTTGCTCCATCTCAGCATGCTGCTTACTGGAGTACGTGCATGCATGGCTTCGTCTCAGGTCCCTCCCTCTCCTTTCTGCTCCCGGAAGAGCAGCACTTTCTGCTGGTAGGTGCTTGCAGCTGGGGGATGCTGACCAAGGCATTGTCCCTGCTTGCCACTCTGCCCTGCACGGCTCCCGTCTGCGGCAGCCGCCCCTCTGCCTCGCTCCTCTGTGGCAGCGATCCGCTCGGTGTTTGGTGGCAGGTCACCTTGAGGATGCTGCTGTGGGTCACGGGAGGGATGTGAGAGGGTTAAAAGTACCCACGAGGTGAATTTGGGAATGGATTTGTTACAGGGATCTCCACTGTGCTGAGGCTGAAAGCCCATCTTCCCTTATGACCC
The DNA here is from genome assembly GCA_013399475.1 of Chauna torquata. Classification (NCBI taxonomy): domain Eukaryota; kingdom Metazoa; phylum Chordata; class Aves; order Anseriformes; family Anhimidae; genus Chauna; species Chauna torquata. Next base: position 295,580 of record VXAL01015580.1, read on the forward strand.
TGTTTCCTCCTCTTTTGGGGTTCCCACCCCTGCGTGGCACTGATGCTCAGTGCTGCCTGCCTGCGGTGGGATCCCTCCCCAGGGGAGCAGCGGGGCAGGTGGGTTTCAGGCCTTCAGGATACCCTCAGTCTAAGGAATAGCGTGTGCTGCCTCCAGATTGGTCTCGCTGGGTTTTAGACACACTCTTAAGTTTGGGATTAATTTTTCCCCACTTGGCGGTTTCTTGAACATTTCACAAGACGAGTCGTGGTGAGCAGGAGGAATAGGCAGGGTGGACGTGTGGTGTTGAAGGACACGTGAAACCACGTGTCCGTGCGTTCACATGCAACCCCACTGCGTGGAAGCAAGCTGGCAACGTACAATGTCGTGTACTATATAAATATTCATACGATTTTACTCCAGATTACCCGGGTGTTTGAGAACACCTCTTCCCTGAAAGTGCATGATCCTCCAGGGGCAGCAGCAGTCGCTCAGCATCCTTGCAGTGACAGAGGACTTTGCACAGCCGGAGCCGAGGCCCCGCTTTCTCTAACAGGCTGACTTGCGTCCTCAGGGGTGCGAGTGTGCCGCTGGCCCACGTGCAGGAGAGTTTCTCAAAATGCAGTTTTACAGTACCTTTTGGTTCCAACAGGTTTGTACCTGCCGTAGCTGGCTCTGGAGAAGGGAGCCTCTAGGTGTTGCCTGTTTTCTGTCTGTCAAGGGAAACAGTATCTTTTTGTCATATTACCTTACAAGAGGAGGAGAAAAAAATCCTGCGATCCAGAGTGACGCTTAAATGATTAACCTTGAAAAGAACGTGATGGAATGAGGTATAAAATGTAGGAACTGGTACCAAGAAAACTCCTGTCGCAGTGACCTACCAATATATTGGTTTTTAGGAACCAATCTGATAAATCATAGGTAAGCACAAACAGTTTCAGGATGTCTGAACTACTTGTCTTAACATGCTTTGGCTCCTGGTGGATCTTCCTGATGCTGAAAGGAGTATGGAATATGACCAGCTCTGCAGAAAAATGTTTACGTAGTGAAGGGTTTTCATGCAAAAGTGTCAGTAAAATAGGTGCTAATGATTTCTGACGTTATGGGAGTGCCCTGTTCTTGGATACCATTGACTGTTGTGGGTTTCCAGGGAATTAGCCGTGTGTCTGAGGGATGGCTGTTAGTGCCGCGTGTTTTATTGTGCGCTTATAAGTATCCACATCTTCCCGTGGAGGCTCCTGCGATTTCTGGAATTTCAAAAAGTTCTTTTCCCCAAGTACAAAGGGTCTTTCTTATGTGACCAAGAAAAATTTCATGCATGTGGTATGGATTCTGAAATCCTATTTTTAAAAAATTGTTAGGAAATACTGTCTGGCTGTTTTTTTTTAAAAAAAAAAAAAAAAGGAAAGGAAAAAGAAAAAGCGATTGAGCTCTTGGAGGGCTCCAACAGCAGCACTCTGGGATGATGCCCTTCCTGAGGGGTTGGCTCTGAGGTGGCAGCTAAATAAAAGAGCATTTTCTGCTCCTTGCCCACACAACCGCCTGCCTGAAATCATTCCTGCTTCCTGCCAGCCTCTGGGAAGGGCTGGCACCCGTCTGCCACGGGACCGTGGCCATGGGGGCTCAGAGGGGCTGTGGGTCTGGCCGGGCACCGCCGGCAGCTCCCGCCTCTGTCCTGCCAGCCCTGCCACCGCTTCCCTTTGGATAAGGCTGAGATTTGCTTTCTGATCGGCTTTTATTGCAAGCAGAGCGGGGTGTTATTAAGCCTCCCTCCTGTAATCCAGCCTCCATCTCCCCCCAGCCCGGTTATTTATGGCTGTTTGGTGGGGGTTTTCCCTTGGGGGGCTGCTGTTCCTCGGAGGGCTGGCTGCACTGCCAGCCCAGGAGAGCGCTGCTTTTCCCCTTGCAGCTGTACTGCCAGAATGACTAACCCTTTTCCTGCCTAGGAGAAAACTGTTGTGGGCTTTTTCTTTTCTTTCTTTCTTTCTTCTTTTTTTTTTTTCCTCCAAACTGTAACATACAGGAGTGATTTTGCTTCAAACTGAGGTTTAGTTCTCATCTCCCCTCCTCCCTGCCCCGTGAGTCTTAGCGGTGAAGATGGCCTCAGTGCAACCTGAGGCGATGCGAGGTGATGCTCCCTGCGTGCGGGAGGGTCCAGCCCAATTATGTAAGAGTGCTGATGGCTCTCTTTGGTTTTTAGCAGGAGAAAAAAAGAGCCCTCCCTCCTGTTTTCCTTTTCTGCAGGAGAGCAGCGTTGGGGCAGAGGTGGGGAGCGTGGGCTTGTGTGGTCCTGACTGCACAAACACCAAAACCTGAGCTCACCAAAGGGCTTTTGGTGGGGTAAAATGCTTCAGCCCTGTTTTGGGGACTTTGTAGGGGCTTTATAGGGGGGTATTCTAATTGCATAGTTAAGTCTGACCGAGAATGATGCCGTAGTGTAGCTTTCACTGGGGGATTTGAGTAATCAGGCCTCTGAGTGGCAGCGTGGGCTGCTGACAACCTTAATGGTTCCAGTCTCCCCCCCCCTTCTTTAAAAGGGAATAACCTCAGGCTCTGACATCACTGGTAAGCAGTCTCGGCTAAAAAAAGCTACAGCAGGGCTTGCTGCAGAGGAGAGAGACCTTGCCGCCCAGCCTGACGCCAGCCTCTGCATCCGTCCCCATACGGTTTGGAGCTGCAGAGAGGGTCCGCCCTGCCCAGGTTTTTGTTCTTGCAGCAGCTGGTTGTGTGTGTCGCTGTGACGGGGCTGTCAGCCCTCCAGGGTGGCACAGGACACAGCTGGGACATGGGGGTGCTGCCCTGGAGTCTCGCGTTTGGCCTCTGCACCAGAGCACCCGCACTCAGCTCTCCTGCTGTTTAGCTATACCCTTGCACTGACCGCTTCACCCATTCGTGGAGCAAAAGCGTGCCATCGTTTCTTACTGTTGCACCGTAACACGCCCCTGAGCTTTTATTTGGTGGCTGCTTCGCTGTCCCTCTGCGGGCGATGGCACCGAACCCTTTCCAGTTTGCGCAGCCTCGGCTGCAGCCCCGCGTTTCAGGCCTGCCTGGCCCCCCCCCAGCGCTGCGGTTCAGGATCAGGCCGGGTGGCTGCACCCAGCAGTGCCACCCATGCCTTCCTTCCTCGGCTCTCTGAATGCTTGGTCACAATGGGAGGGCGTCTGGCTCGGGGAGATACGCTATCTGTGGTGCAGACCTCGACTATGTGCGGCAGAAGCACTTTCTGTGGAGCAGTTGAATTGGTGCTGGTTTTATGGATGGTTTAGGGTCTAATTACATTTTGATCATCTGCGTTTCCTTCTCCTGTGGCATTATTCATCACTTCCTGTCTCAAAGTCCCAGGTATACGGAGCGTTTGCATACATACATATTACAAGGGGCGTCTTACTGTGGCATTGGTCCTGTTAGGACATAATGTCAGCTGAGAGATGGGTGTTCTCAAGGCTTCCAGAGTAGCAGAGGAGACGCAGACATCCTTGGCACAGAAAAGGCCCGTGAGGCCATTAAAATGAGGTGACTTTTCCAGTTTTGCTGAGGACAGAGAACATGGGCAGGGTTTTATTTTCTTGATCCCACTGAGGTGCAAGCAAAAGCAATCCCAAAGGTGTGGCTTTGGTCTGAGCTGTTTGCAGAACCAAATTTCCAAGGCAGATAATGAAACGAGGCAAGAATAGACTGGCAGCTGAGAAGAGAGGGGTGGGGCGTGCATTCAGCAAGAACCCCGCAAGGCCAAGTTGTATTTCTGAGGCATCAAAGCGTCTCTCGCTCTTCCTGATGCTGAAGATGCGTGTAACATTATGGAAAGCATTATTATTGGAAAAATGGAACTGTCTCCTTTTTCCAGGGAGATAAAGTTTCCTGTCTTGGGAAGCCGCAAGGGAGAAGTCAACAACTTTTAATTGGATGTTTTGTCTTGAAGAGGAAGATGCAACCTGCCCACAGTGAAGTTCTGCCTCTCCTGAGCCTCTGGCTGTGATTGCTTTGGAGCAGGATAGGGAAAATGGTCTGGTGTGCAGAAATCATGTCTCATCTCTCAGCTGAGAGCATAGCACTGAAACCACTGTGGCAAGTCCTTCACAGTGAAAGACTTTAAATACAAGGCACCTCTGTGGATTGCAGCAATGCCCACATCCCCCGAGCTGGGGCAAGGTGCCAAAAGAGAAATTTTTAGCTTCAGGTATTCAGCTCACGGATAGTCAGGTGAGATGGGAAGTGGGGGGGAGGGCTGCAGGTAGAGGTGTGAGGCTATGGGTGAGCTTTTTTTGCGGAAAGGAGAAGGCAGAGTGATCTGGGACTGGGCCTTGCCTTGGGAAGGCAGTAGGATGGGCTGGGCTTTGTCTCACAGAAATCATAGCACCTGCACTTTTTCCTTGATTTTGTATCAAAAGACAAGGCACAAAGTGCTCAGCTGGGCTGTTGGCTTGAGCAGAGCCCCAGGGCCAAGCTGGGGCTATGCGTTATTCTTGTGATTAAAGAGTGGTATAGCCCTGCTTGGGCCCCTGAGGACAGCCTTTCACTCCGTGGTGGCGTTTGTCTTTCTCCCCAGATTGATAAGTACCTTTACGCCATGCGGCTCTCCGACGAAACACTGATAGACATTATGGCTCGCTTCAGGAGAGAGATGAAGAACGGCCTCTCCAGAGATTTTAACCCAACGGCTACGGTGAAAATGCTTCCTACCTTTGTGAGGTCCATTCCTGATGGTTCAGGTAAGGATGTGAGAATTTGTTTTCCGTATTAAATATGGTGTCCTTCGTGGGAAACCTGTTAGAAATACACCAAAGCACTACGGAGAACAGCAAGAGCAATTTATTTTCTGTTGGGTCCAGACAACATTCTGGAGACAACCTCCCCTCTGTGTGCAGAGCTGTTCCCGTAGAACCTGGAGGATTTTGCGATTCCTGTGTCAAACCCACTTTGATGGCAGTGGAAGAGCCATTCCTATCAATCAGTCCACCAATGGTCAATACATTTACGTAGAGATTTGTCAGTCAAGAATCAGTGCTTCAGATTAGAAGACTTTTGATTTAAGCAGTTCACATGTGATTTACAATCTTAACAAATATAGTGGCTTTTAGTCATTTGCTGCTTGACTCAACCTCTCTTCTCCTACTTAGTTTTTCCAGTGGAAGTATGAACCCTTATATGCTGAATTTCAGCTTCCTGGCAATCATTTTGCTTTTTGTAGCTACCTCTTGCGGACTGTCTTAGGGCAAATTTGCAGAGCTTAAGGAGGCTGCAGCATGTGGCTCGCAAGCTGCTGCTCTGGTGTACCGGGATTTTTCCATCCAAATGTAGGATTCATTTTTCCTTGATCACTGATGAAAGTGGCAAAAAGAGCTATCAGAAACCAAGTATTTGAGACCAAGATTGCACATATTATTTTAGTATTTATAGAAACAAACAAAACTGCCAACAAAAAACAAGCAAACAAACCAAAATTATATATATATAGTATATATTTATAAGCACTGTATAGTAGGACTTATTTAGTGGTAACACTGGATTTTCTTCTCAAGTAGGATGAGTTGGTTAACTGTATTTTCGTGTCTACCACAAATTAAGTCCCTGTGTGCAGCAATTACACAGTTGTAACTGTTATACAATTCTTGCTTGTTTTGAGGCTTTTTTGAGTTAAGATCAAGAAATAATTGGGTGAAGGAACAAGAAGGCTGGTATTTTGCAGTGGTTGGAGCTGTCTGGCAGGTGGAAGTCTTTGATAGTTCTGCTTTGCCATTGCTTTCTGCCACTTTATGCTCTTTAATTGAAATGTGATTTTCTGTTTAAAAAAAATAAAGGGAGAACAAGCTTGAATCCCATGTTTCCCTTAATTTAGCGCTGCTATCTGTTACGCTGACATGCGTTGAAATTCGCAGTCTGTTGAGAAAGGCAACCATTGTGCTGCCACGCGCAGCTGGGTCACAGGCAGGGGTTGCTCTAAGGGATTACAGGTGAGGTGACCTCGTGCAAGTGCTGCAGGGGGGCTTTTGTGTGGAATCCCAACCTTTTTTCTGACTCTGAAATCCCTGGTTTTCCTTCAAGCATGTTTGAGTTCACTTGAGTACAAACCTGTCCCCAGTACCCTCGGTCCGTCAGGCACTGCAGGTTTAGAAAATCTGAGCTGCTTGCAGTGAGTTGAATAATTTTTCAGATGGTTCCATGGTACGAACTGGGAAGATTTTGAGATGTGCTATGGCACAAGGAAAGGGGATCTGCGCCTGGCCAGGAGAGGTGTGAGAGATCGCTGAATAATGCTGGTGGGACCAGGCATGAGCCAGAGCGGTGGGTAGCCCTGGCTGAGCGTGTGTGTGTGTCTGTACGTCGTGGCATTCGTTTCAGATCACGTATTACACACCTGCTTAAAAAAGTAACCCTGTGTGTTGTGTACAGGGTGCTCAGTTCTTGATTCTGTGCCCATTTGGCTCCCGCCAGCCTTGCTGGGACAGGCACACTGTGTATTTGCGGCACGGAATTAGAGCAAGGCAGTGGTTTGCTGCTGACGGTGTCTGTGTAACACGATAGCAGTCTGTGTATGCAGGTTGTGAGTGTCTCTTTGGTCAGCTGTTAGAAAAGCAAGTAAAAGCATTCCATTATTTGCCTCGGAAAGGCATGTGCTGACCCCAGTTACGAGGAATATTTGCTGTGGGCGGTGTCATGGCATTTCTTTCCCTGACTCACCTGCTTGTGCTGGTCGCGTCTGGCTCAGCCAGCTCATAGACGCAGCCAGGGCAGACACAGAGTCCCCGTCCCTCATCCTTCAAAAGCCTCCGGGGGGCCTCACGGATGTGTCTGTGTTGTAGTGCCCAGAGTGGCTCCCAACTGATGGCAATTTCTGCCTTCAGCTGTCCCTCCGTAAAAGCCAAAGGCTGAAAGCCTGCCCTTTTCTCAGGCCTGTCTCTTGGCTTCCGCCTTGTAAGCTCTTTCCTTCGAGTCTGATAATTTTTATGAGAGCTGACTATTCAGAAAAAATACCATTGTTCAGTTTCAGATCTGTGCTCATGTACTTTATTAACAAGGAACCTTTGATTAATAATTCTTTGAGACTGTGGAGATGTTGTTGTTGGCAGGGTTTTTTGCATTATTCGGAGTAGTTTAGTTTATGAAAGCCTCGAGGTTTTATCCGGAGTGCCCAGAACAGTATCTGAAGCTGTTTCAAAATGCTTCCAAAAGATCTTCCTAAATTAGTTTACAGCAGTTTTGATTTGATTGCATCTTTGTGTTGTAAAGCATAGATTAAATACTGTTACTTGAGTTTTTTTTCTGAAGTACTTGCAAAGAAAACTGTTGCTTTGCATACGGAAAGCTTTACATTTTGTTCAGAGTTGTTCTTTCTTTTTAATGCAGAAGGATAACTCTTCCTAAATTTTACCTTGCAATGATCTTGACTGGGCTGGAAATCAAGTGTGCTAATCTGTTAGTTTACTGCCAGGGAAGATATTTCTGAAGTGCGGTATTTTTTGAAGTATGTACTAAGGTGCATTTAGGCTTGAAAAAGGGCCATCTGGTCCTGTGTTGATTTTTCATTATTTATTGAAGGTAATGGTTTACATTCAACAAATGATACTCTGTTACGATAAAGCTTATTCAGGTATTTGGCTTAATGAGGTACTTGTGGTGAATGTTTTTCTTCCAGTCTTGTCACAATGAAGGCTGAGGAACTGAATTTGTTACGCAAAGCCCAGTAAGAGAACAGCATCTACAATTTGGACGCGTTCACATTTTAAATGACATTTATGTTGGAGCGAAGCAATATTTAGAGGCGCACTGTTCAGAAACAGGATAGACAAGTGCTGCATGATGTGTATTTCAGCAAAGTCTGAGCTTGCCCATGTCTTAAGCAGCACGAAAAGAAGGTTGCATTGCAATACAGTAAAATTATAGAGAGTGGTAGGAATTGTGGGCTCCCTCTGTCTTTTTGTTACGTTTTACGTATGCGGGCTGTTGCTCTTTGTAGTTTTTCACATGATAGTGTTTTGTTTGCTGTATTACACCACAACATTGGAAAACAGTAAAGGCTTTTGCAGTGCGTTCGCCTCTCTTTTGGCAGTTCCTGTTAGAGGTCCTGCCCCAAGGGATGCCCTGTCCAGCTCATCAGCTTTGCTGAGCAGGATGGGGTTCCTGGAGGTGCTGGGGCAGTGAGGAGGAGCAGATCGCTAAGTCAGACTTCAGGAGTTTTGGCCTGAGACTGGGCAGAGTAATCTCAGTCTGAGTCTGGAAATCCTTGTGGGTGAGTTGCATGCCTGACATTTTTGTGACACGTGGCGTCAGAAGGCTCTGAGAGCTGAGCTGGAGTTCGAGATGACACAATGCATCAACAGATTTTGGTCTTCCCAACTGCAAGAGGTTTTTCCACATTGCTTTTAGTTAGAAATGGAAAAATGATGATGTTGGGAATGGCCTTCCCATAGTCAACGTCTGAAGTTGGAACGAGAATGAAAAGAGCCCGAAGAGTGCTATGGGCTGGGACTGGCAATGTGCATCAGTGGTGCAGGAAATGGGGGACGCAGCTCATCCCGCCTGCAGTGCTGGGTGCTTCTGGCACTGCAGAAAAGTGCAAATCGATGAGGAAACTGGGATGAGAAAGCGCTGTGTGCCTGTTTCACCTCCCTCTGAGCAGCCTGGGGATGTCGTGTGCAGACGTAAATGCTTGCAAAGAGCCTCAGTGATTAACTGCAGCCGGGACACACATGCATGTGTGATAAGGTGTGTGCACTGCTTCCCTAAATATTATCCTTTCACACACTTTAATGTTTGCTGTCTGTTTGCTCCATCTTTGATAAGACAAGATAGCAGAAGCGGTTCAGTTAAGTGTATTTGCCTTGCTCTTCAGGGGGTGCTGGGAGTGTCATTCCTCAGACAGCTGGGCCACACGTCTGTCACCTGAATTACATCCTGAAGTCTGTGGAGGTGGGGGGGGTATAGTGGATTTGGCTTCAGACCTTTTGAAATCCAAATTCCTTTCCACTACAGAGGGAGATGAAGGTCTCCTAACTTTTTCCCTGGCTCCTGGGGAAGTATTTAGGAGCTCTGTGCAAGGGCTTGCAAGTTCTGAATTACTCCTACAGCAGTGCAGGGCTCCACGTGATTTTTCAGACTGTCATTTCTCTGACTTCTGTTATGTGATTGCAGATTGCAGTGAATCTCGGCTTCCAGAGGTAAAACAAGTGGTTCCCGTTTAACTACATATGTATGTAATTTGTTGATTTCGGAGCAGTGCACAGTCCAGCCACTATTCACTGTTATTTGCCAAAGTGACACAGGCTCATTTACAGCAAAAGGCGGCTCATCAGTGGTCTGGCATCCCTTCATTTCACTCTGTCTTTTTTCAATATCTTTTCAACTTTCTCCTGAGATCTTTGCTCTGCCAGCTTAGTCACGAGATCTGGATACAAACTGTCCACTGTTCATCCCTTCCTTTTGGATGAACCCTCGTTGCAGTTACCCGTATGCCAGTGGCAGTCATCCTTGCCATTGCACCATCTTTGTGTAAATTGTAGGGAATCAGGCTGATGCTTCACGTGGATGCCCTGCAGCTAAGAACTTGCTTGCCATAAGCACTGTGCGTTATACTTACTAGAGCTTATGTTTTCCCAAATTTATGTTGCATATAAATTTTAATCACTTGTGTCTTGTTTTCCACGTAGAGAAAGGAGATTTCATTGCTCTGGATCTTGGTGGTTCTTACTTTCGAATTCTGCGGGTGAAAGTATCGCATGAAAAAAAGCAGACAGTACAAATGGAAAGCGAAATTTATAATACGCCAGAGGATATCATGCATGGCAGCGGGACGCGGGTAAGTGCCTCTTCCTTACGACTTCTCTCTAAAGATTAGCTGCTTTCACACTGCCATGTTAGAAAAAGAGCACAAGATTGACCTTATCATCTTAACAGTTGCACCTACAGCGTGCACGGACCCCACTCTAGCTGTTTGTCAATACTGAGAATAAACAAGCTGCAGTTAGTAACAGAGCATTCATGGGTGCTGCAGCTCTGCTGTCATTGTGTGGGAGACTTCTGGCTGAATTAGGGGAAAATTGGCCTGGAAATAAAAATTCTGACTTTTATTGTAAACTTACCTTCTGGAGATAGGAATGGAGAGCAGGAAAATAACTTGGTCTTTGTAAGCAAATAGCAAGACCAACCCTGCAATTTTAACACTGGGTCGAGGACAGAAAGACCCCTGACAACCAAACATCTGTCCTGGCAATCTGAGCAACTCAGCATTCATGAAAGGTACAAGTACATTAGAAACATTACAGGAAGCTGGTAGGATATTTTGGGACAACTTCAACTTAAATTCTGCTGAATAAATGTTTTTTTTCTTGGTCTCCTACGTTCTAAGAGTAGAAAATGTTTGAATCCATTCACTTGGTTTTTTAAATTGTATTATTTGGAAGAATTTATTTTCTTTGTATGATCAAGGAATGGATTACAGCACGTATTTTACAGACAGTTTTGTCTCCATGTCAGAGTAAGACAAAACAGGTAATTTTCATTGTTGGAAAAAGCATGCTTTTTTAACACTTTTTACTAGAATAAGGTGCTATTTAAAAGTATAGGAAGAGACTTACAGAAAACTTACAGCTTGTTTCAAAAGAATAATAAATACTAAAAAAAGTAAACAGCATTTCCATCCTTAATACATTTTCTGTAGTCACCTCAATATCCTTAAGGTATGTATCTAATAACTTCTGCTACATTTCTATGTAATGGTGCCTGTGAGATGGTAATCCTGGCTTGTAAGTAGCACTGATAGAAGCATCGCTGTGATACCAGAACCACACCAATAAAATGCCTTTCTGGTAAAGACTTTTGCTAATATTACATTGTAACAGGTTGTGCAGTGGCTTTCCAGTGGAAAGATTTTGGAGGGGAGCTCAGCCACGCTGCCTGTTGCTGGTGGAAGCAGGGAAATCGGGTGGGCTGCCAGGAGGCAAGTTTGGAGCGTGCGGCTGTTTGTCCATCAAGGGTGGTGTGGGGCACTGGAGGCCGACAAACAGCAGGGCTGCACGCACACCCAGAGGGCAAGCGTCTGCCCCAGGGAGTCGAGGCAGGCTGATTTAGGGTGAGGCTTGATGGAGACGCGATAAGGACACTAAGGAGAAGCTGAGAGAGAGGAGACATCAGGTCTGCATTCTTTCCTGGGCTTTGTTGTGTTTGTATTTTAATTTTTAAATATCTGAAGGCCATTTGGCTGTTGGGAGCCAGTAGCGCGGAGCTCAGGCTGATAGGTTTTGTTACGGCTTTTGAACTGGAAGAAGCGAGCAAGGAAGGCTTCCAGTGACCCTTGGCAGACAATCACTCCCAGTATTTAAGTAGCAGGAAAAGAAGAGGTGAACATCGTCAGAATTGCATCCAGGTCTGAAGTCCTGTGACAATATGCAACCTCAACTAGTATACTTGCTGTGAGACTTCACAGGAAAGCGTGGCAGATGCCCAGGAGGCATGCAGGCGGGTGATGATTTGATGCTTATGACTGATGCATATGATTGAGGTACTGTGAAGTCTCTCAGCCAGATTAGTGGAATACTTGGACTGAACTGCCTGCACAGGGCAGGCTACTAATAAGTTTTTCAGCAGGCTGTGTCATTAACTTCAGTGAGTTATGCTCTTAAAGCCTAATACGTAATCGGCTTATTGAAGGGATTGCAATTTATGGCTTCATGTCTCGCTGGCACAGTTCGTTTAGTTATTTTCTACTTCATTGCATTCAAACTTCTATTTTTCCCCACCTGTCAGGCGCGGGCTGATGGCTTTGCCAGTTGGAGACAGTTCCTGTGAAAGCCAAGGGCAAAACTCTCATTGACTTCCACAGTGTAATAGCAGGTCTAAAAGTTGTAAGAAGTCTGTCTTCTGTATCAACACAGCAAATGAGAGTGCACTTGAGGCTTGATTTTGGTATTACTTTTTGTGTTCTGCCACTGCTGGAGGTAGGTTTTGGACTCGTGGCTGTTCTCCTGATCTGAAGCTGTGGTTTCCTCACTCCTTAAGCCTTCCCTATTCAGGAGACTGAGCCTCAGCTCAGATCTTCAGCTGCTTGCCAAAGTCTGCTGGCTGCCAGTTGAATGCATCCTTGTGGAAACTTCTTGGAGCCCAACCTGAGCAGGCAATGTCATGGCCAGAGGAAGCAATGAAGCCTGATATCGTATTGCTCAGTGTCGTGCGGTTGTATCGCTTCAGGTCTGTAAATGTGTAAATTCTGGCTGATGTCCTCCTCTGTTCACTCTGTCCATCTCTTTGGCATTTGAAATAGTATTGCTGGGCTCATGCCGCTGCACACCTGTGGGCGGGCAGTGCTTTGGATTTTTCCTCCATCTGCCTGCATTACTTGAATGAAATCTGCAGGAACTTTTAATGTTGCCTCTACTGTCCTGGCAGGGCTGTTCCTAATTTAGGAGGTTTGGATGTTAATGTGGGCATAGAAACATACACAAGCATCCTTGAGTCTTAGCAAAAAATGTACTAGATGGCAGCATAATCAATAAATGCCTCTTTCTTTTTTTTTCCTCTCCTCCTGTTGAGCAATGACTTTCTTCTGTGCTTTACTGAAAACGGTAGCACAGCCAGGCCATGCCTTATTGACTAGACACGGCTGCTGTAACGTGAAGAATGTGGCTGATAGTTGTGCGCACGTTGCGGGACGGGGCTACGCGCGTGCCCCGCTGCCGGCGCTGCGCCTTAATGAGTCACGGTGCGCTGCTTGCAGCGTGCCTGAGTGCTAACCCGCGGAGGGCGGTTTCAACGTGTTGTGTGGGGACTGCACGGGCAAATACCAACAGGTACGTGGATTTTCCTGAGTGTGTTGGGAATGCCGAGGGATCTTCTGCAGTCGGAATTGCTCTACGTGGTTGTGGTTCGTTGCATAAGAGAGGGATTTTGCAGCAACATCCTCTGTCAGTATTTCTGTTTCCTGCTCTCCAAATTCCTGAGGGGTTTGCAGTTGGCCCCTGGTTATCATCTGTAATCCTGGTAGCAGCTGATAGTTTAATAAGATTGAGTATTTAGCAAGATACTTTCAGATGGAGAACATAAGTATAAACAGAGATGTATGCTCTTATTTTTGTGTTCCTCCTGGAGAAACTGTTGTATTTTATTACTTCACTGTAGTTGTTGTTTTTGTAACTCCTTTTCCTCTTTCTGTCATCCGGACAGCTGAAAATAGTGTTACAGAAGTGCAGGGTACGTTGCTTTCCCATGCTGTTTCACTGCGTGCGCTCAGTGCAGTGTCCTTGATTTGCCCGGGACAACAAATGGCAACGTTTTCCCTGGGAAAGTAGCATACTTCCGCGTAATCAAATTCGATCTTGTATTAGGAATGGGTTAAAGGTGTTCTGATAAATCCTAACGTTACGCGCACCACTTCTTGACCTGCTTCAAGCAGTGAACTATTCCTCTTCATTTTCATAATTGTCTGTAGTGCTCTGCTGTCTCTCTGAGACTCTGTAAATTGTTCTTAATAAAACTGCGAAGGCTAATTGCAACCAACAAATATCTTTTTGTACTCCCTTCCAATTATCCCAATCTTTCAGGCAGTTTTCATGGCCTTGGCCTGCCAACACAAAGCAGATTGTTGTTGTTGTTGTTTAAATTATTTTGTAATTTATTTAGTTTTCACAAGGAGTTAAAATGTGAAGTGCAGTTATCTTCTAAGGCAGGAGGTGACTTGTTGATAGGCTTGACGCCCTGTTTGTGGTACAGGTCAGTTCAAGGCACGTCTGGCTTTTTGTTATTGGTGGATACGGATGTGTGCTTTTGTTGCTTTTATTGCCAGGGCTTGATTTTGGCTTTGAGTGTTGCAATCTTCCTGACGGCTTTTCCAAATAGCTTGGTATGAAAGGCATCCCTCCCTTTCATGACCATGTGCTCCCTGGCATGCCTGGCCCATCCGATGGGGCCACGCGGTGCCGTCGTCACACTGCCCACGGGGGGCCATCAGGGCAGCTGGGTGGGAATCGGTACCTGCAAGCGTGGCACTGGCTGCCTGCGTAGTTCAGCATGTTAAATAATGCAGAAAATGTTCCCATTTTGGGTTGTTTTTCAGAGCATGTATAGTATTTAGACAAACCCCTCAGGTTTCCTTTTTGTTTGTTTGTTGTGTGTTGTGGAATGGATTTGAGAGATGATGTCTTTTTGGGTGGCTATTGCAAAGTGCTGACTTCTCTAGTCTCAGCAATGAGTGAAACAGATATTGATCTTCTCTGCATCACTGTAAAAGTGCTCAGCCTCATGTGGGACTGGATCCCAAATGTTCTTTTAAGATACTCCTTCTCGTTATTGAAAGGTTAAAAGAATATTTTTTTCTCATCAAATGTTAAGTAGATGTCTCCATGGCAGGCTGGAGAGCCATGTGCCGCTTGTTTCAGGAGGAACATTTTGATATGGATGTAAAAGACGCCGTACAGAATTAGATGCATAAAAGGACAACATATTTCATAATTTATTAATTATTAAGGTGTTAATAAAGAGTGCCTGAGAGTATTTTCATAGTTCTGTCATTAAAATATCTTTAAACATCTGGAGCAGATATTTTCCCCTTTCTCCTCATCCCATACAGTTTTCATATGCAGTTTGAAATATTTTCTCCCCCAGACCATATCTCTAGTCATGGTGGTTTTATATTCTTCTCTTTCATACAGCTTTTTGATCATGTTGCTGAATGCCTGGGAGACTTTATGGAGAAACAACAAATCAAAGACAAGAAATTACCAGTTGGGTTTACGTTTTCTTTCCCATGCCGACAATCCAAGCTAGATGAGGTAAGAAGGTTTCACAATTTTCTTAATATGCAGAAGAGCTACAATGTTATTAAAACCCTGCTATGAAAGCAGAATCAGACAGGTCTCATTTCACTGTCAGACTTCATGTTTGTATTTATGTTTCTGTTTGAAAGAGCTGGTTAACAGATGACAAAGAGGCATCTGATGTTTTGTACTGCCGCTGCATGAGCCCTTCAGTATTACGGCATACCGGGTAAACACAGCAGCAGTTTTGCCTGGCTCCCATGCAGCCTTTCACCTCTCCATGGGCTGTAACTGGGAAGGATCCAGTCTAGCAGCGTTTGCTCAGACTTTGCTGAACTTTCCAAATGTGGACGTGGATCTGGATCAGGGTCTTCCTTCCAAGCAGTGGTGCTGAGCCATGCCAACGGCTGGGTGCTCAGCACAAAGAGGAATTGGATAGGGCACCTGGAAGCAACATCCAGGTATAAAAAGGCATGCAAATAACCGGTGTCGTATGAAGTGACTGTGATTCCCGTGACAAGGGTGCTACGATATTTTCCCTTATTTTGCTCATTATGGCACAAATGACTCAGCAGCCTCCTGGTACAGCATTGCTATGGCAATGGTGTAGCAAATTAATGCAGGGAAGTTAAACCCACACTAAACCCGAAGAGGTTGCGCTGTTAAAGCCTGACCTGCTTTTCTAGCTTGCAGGGCTCTAGGCAGCCTGGTGCAACAGCTCCCCAGATGTTGGTGCTGAGGAGGGCCAGGTGAGGCAACATTTCTTATTACAGTTTGTACTTCTTGAGCAATGCTGAGACCTGAAGCCAAGGGTGCTTTATTAACTCAGGGTTTGAGTGTAGTTCAGAGTAGAGAAGTGCCTCTTCCTGTGTTAGTTCAGAAGAGATGAGTTTATTGACAGCTCTGCGATCTGGCTGTGGTGCGTGGTAAAGCTCAGGCTACTGACCACAGCAGAGCCGTGCTGGGGATGCAGGTGTGAAGCTGAGTTACCCTTGTTTAGCCGCATGAAAGGCACTTTTGTGTGAGCTGGTTTGCTCAAGCCAGCCGGGATGAAATAATGCTTGTGTGGTGCAGGGGCAGGGCAGGAGTGCCTGGATGGGCTGGGGACACCCAAAGAGACTTGGAGACGAGTGGTGAAAGTAAGGCAGGTAAGGGTATCCTATATAATAGGGAGGTTCTTTCCGAGAGTTTTTGTGATATTTTAGTGGCTGGAAAGATATGTTTTTCTGGGTTCTGTGGACTAGATTTTTTTTTTTCTTGGACTGTTTCTGTAGTTCTTGCTTGGGTGCTGGGCTCTGGTTTCTCGTGCTTGATGAGCTGGAGGAGGCTCCGAGGGTGGAGAGGTGGCACTGCACGGTCAGGTCCTGCTCAGCCCCACTGCATGTTGAGGTCTGGCTGGCAAAGCAAAACAAATCCTTCCAGCACAGTGACTGGTCATGCTGGGAGAAGCTGCTCTTTGCCTGTGTGTTTTGACTGTTTTCCTGAAAGATAAGAGTTTGCAGACAAGGAATTCAATACCAGGGTTCAGTACCAGGGGTCCATGCTGTATGTCAGTTTTTTTTCTCTTTTTTTTTCTGCTATAATCTAACATACCTGCTTTTCACTTAGGTTCCTCTTGATTTAACTTTTAAATCTTGTTCTCTTGCCTTGTTTTTATTTCTTTTCATCCTTTTCAGCATAGAAATTATTTTCATGCTTAGGCTTTTTGTCTAAGCCTAGCACATCCTGACTTTTTATATAAGTACTTAGTCAATTATATGTTAAATTTACACTGAACCCTTGCACTTAGCTTTTAGCACAGATACACACATACATATTTAAGCATTTTAACCCTTGCTACGTTTCCAGTATTTCCATTTGCCTTAACCCATAAACATGATCCCATAGTGAAACAAGCCTGGGCAACTGGGACTCCAGGCAGCAAATATGCAGCAGTTGGATCGCCATCGCAGCCGAGTCCTGGCTCTCATCATGTCTCTTCCCTTTAGCCGGTCCCGTGCAGTCAGCTTTTTCTGAAAGCAGCTAATTTCTGTGGCCCAAAAGAATTAAATGGTTTTCCAAGAAAAACTGTCAAGGAGTAGCAGGCAGAAGAGTGGGCTGAAGATACAAAACATAAAGAAAACATTTTCTAGCAAGGAAGAGGAAAACATTTTCCATCTTTCAGCTAACTGTAATGAGAATCAAAGTCATCTCAGATTTGTTTTGGTAGGTCACGTAAGAAAAGAGATCTGAGGATGCTGTTGAAGTACAAAATCTTATTTTTAACAAGGAAAAAATAATTGATTTGTGTCTTATGGTGACAGGATATTGATATCATTTTACCAGGGTATTCTAATAACCTGGACGAAGCGCTTCAAAGCAAGTGGAGTAGAGGGAGCAGATGTTGTGAAGCTGCTTAACAAGGCCATCAAGAAACGTGGGGTAAATTGTACTTTATTCTTTTTTTTTTTTTAAACTCTGCATCATAGCAAACTGGTGTTTCTTTGTCAGAGACCACCATTCACATCACCGACTTGAGCACGTGATGTGAGTGATGGTGCAGATCTGCTTGCTTGTGTGAAGACATGCTGTTTTGCTGTTTGCTGGGAAAAAGGAGCGATCTCAGAGTTGCTGTATGAAAGCTGTGATTTTCCTCATAGCGCAAAACTGAGCTACTGCGTTGTGGTTTGTTGCTGGCAACCTTCAGCAATTTTATCACACTCCAAACACTGAGAAAGTGCTACCCTTCTGTGGCACAGCTTTTCAGTGATACCTACACGTCCCATCCTGAGAAAGTGCATGTGGTGGTCTGGGCTCTTCACAGCAGCTCAGCTGAGTTGTGCAGATGGCTCACTCGAGAGCAGGAGAGAAGCAGAGTAGAAGAGAAGGGAGATTTCAAGCTCAGTGAACTGTGTTGCTCCCTGCAGTTTCTCACTGCTGATTTTGTGGAGGGTGAAGGTGACCAGGTTGCTGATTTAGACAAATAAAAAGGCACCGAGCGTAAGATGTGATGAATTTGGGCTTTTATGATTCTTCCAGCCAGGTGATATGCTGATTACTCAACATCTAAATTTGTTGGAAACTGGGCGGTATTTGCTCTGTTTGGGTAGTTGTGGACTCTTACGCAAGCTGGAGTTTTACTGTCACCAAACAACATTACTGTAGTCAGTTATTATGATCAGACTTAGTACCAGGTAGAATAACACTGAAGAAACTAGGAAGGAATGATTGCCTGTCTTTTGGATAGCTTATTTAATTGCATTATTTCCTTATGCACTTATTATTAAAATCTTAATTTGAAATAAACCACAAAGTTTTAAGTGAATTCTGTGAGAAATATGTTAACTTGGGAATACTTTCTATATTGACTCCCCAAGAAACTGCATGAAATTGCTCCATGATCCTTTAATTACATAGTTCCTCCCTCCCTCATGTATTTCCCTTTTCTTTCCCGCCTAAGGGTGCTTGTGTGAGAGCAGGTCTTTGCTCTGTAGAAGTTACACCGCTACGGTTTATTGGTGTGCCTGGTGCCTTAGTCTGCTCTCACTGTCTTGGACTTATGGGATAGAGAACTGGCAGACGGAGCAGGTGATATTTAAAAAGTTGAGCTGTGGTATTCAGACAAATGATTTGTTTCCTGTAACAAACCGGTGATAAGCACAAGCAATGTTTTCCAGGGAAGCCATATGGTACAAGTAACATTTTGTTCCTCCATCAGGACTACGATGCAGATATCATGGCTGTTGTGAACGACACCGTCGGGACTATGATGACCTGCGGTTTCGATGACCAGCGTTGTGAAGTTGGCTTGATCATTGGTAACACACATTGCTGCTGCAGCACGCACGTGGCTTTTTTCCTTTGCCTGGCCTGTTTGGTTAGCACTTCCATGTCCTTTCCCTAAAGGCACTGGCACCAATGCCTGTTACATGGAGGAGATGCGGCACATCGACCTGGTGGAAGGGGACGAGGGCAGGATGTGCATTAACACAGAGTGGGGGGCCTTTGGAGATGACGGCTCACTGGAAGACATCAGGACGGAGTTTGATAGAGAGATCGACCGTGGATCCCTAAATCCTGGGAAGCAGCTGTGAGTGAGGCGGTGATTTGTGAGTTTTCTGGCTTTTGCTGACATGTGGTATGATTCAGGCAAAATATTTGCCTCACCAATGATAGGGGATGGTGGCAGGGTCCAGGCAGGATCAGATTTTGCCTGCAATTTGCCATCTGCCAGGATGAGAGTGCTTGTTTCCTGTGCTGGTGCCATGCCAGGTGACTGGGCAGCCCAGGTTGGACTGGAGTCTTCATGCCCCAAGCAGTTTGCTCTTTGCTTCAAAATTGCTCCTTTAGCAACCCTGATGCAGAGGGGACCTTTCCGGGGGAAAGGATATGATCAGGGTTACCAAAGTCCCAGTTAGGGCTATTGATTTTTGCTTTGTCACCTTCAGTTCACAGCTCATCCACACAGCCCTTGCTGGAGCCAGGCAAATAAAATTAACTCTTGCTGATTTTGTATACCTTTCCATGCTCCCTTTTCCACTTATGTTATGAATTCAGTGGTTCAAGAAAGCTTGAACTGCCTGTGCTGAGGCAAACTGCAGGCTGGGGCAGGTGGTGCAGGTGCACAGCTGGGCTTCGCCTCTTGGTGTTGCCTGTGGACCCGTGGGTGACTGCTGCTGCCCTCTCCTGCAGGTTTGAGAAGATGGTCAGCGGGCTGTATATGGGAGAGCTGGTGAGGCTCATCCTGGTGAAGATGGCCAAGGAGGGGCTGCTCTTTGAAGGGAGAATCACCCCTGAGCTTCTCACCAAGGGGAAGTTTGAGACAAAGCATGTTTCTGCCATAGAAAAGTGAGTACCTCTCCTTCCCCCCTGCCACGGGTTCCAAATGACTCTGAACGTTAATTTTCCAGTATCTCTGCTTTGCGGGGGAATGTGCAGCACTGGGGGTGGCTGCCACCCTCCAGCATGGGTGCACAAACAGCGTGTGGGGACCTCCAGGAGTCGGTCAGCATCCTCTTCCTCAAGCCACCAGCTCCTCTGAGCTGAGAGGTGGCAGCTTTCTCCCTCTCTCTGGTTTGGGAGGCACTGTGAAAGCCTTCCAGTCCATGCAGCTACAAGGTATGCACTGTGCTACCACTCACCCTGCTTGCAAAAACCTGGAAGTTGCTACCCTGCAGCTAAACGTGGGAGTATATTGGCTTAGTGCCTCCTACCAAATACTTGTGTTGCTCCTTGCTGTATCCACGGGATCACTGGGCAGAAAGAAAACAAGTGTGACAAGGCAGAGCATTCAGTCTCGTAGGCAGTGCCGGGTGCTACATGGAGACCTCTGAGCTATGCGCCAGTTGGTTTCTTACGGTGTCATCACCCTTTTGGTCAGTACTTACTGGCTCTGCCCCCTGCGTTTTTAAAATTCACATCACTGGGATAGTTTGTGCTGTAGTGATTGGACCAGCTTTGTTTTGTGAAAAGCTTCCGATTTTGGTGCCCAAGTATTGAGGTACTGTTGACTGTGAGTGCAATTCCAAGGTAACAGGCGGTAACTTCTATCCCCGCAGACTATCTTATCTGAACAGCTTTCCACTAAATGTGCTGGTCCATTTGTCTTAACCTCCGAGATCCATGTGGAGCCAGTGTAATGCTGAACAACAGTAAGAAAAATGCAGATGTTGAGGAATTCAGTTATTGAGAGCAAAATTTGACCTGAAATTCCACCTCACTCCCCAAAGAGCACTTTGGTTATAAGTAGGGGGCACAATCCTGTGCAGCCTCAAATTTCTAGCTGATGCTAGCAAGCTGCAAGGGTCCTTAAAAAGATGTGGGAGTGCAGTTAGTGATGGCAAGATATACACCTTGTGTTTTTGTCTCAGAAATGACTGAGCTGTACATGAGTAAGTTTTGCCAGAAACTTTGCTCTCAGGCTGGGTGCTAACGTGGGAAAATTGAGTGCAAGAGGCAGAAATTCAGTGAGGTTGTAAAAGTCTGAAAAGAGAGCCATTAGGATGAAATCACTTAGGCAACCTTCGCTCAGGGTTTTGTTTTTCACACTGAGCTTAATTTACTGAGACATGTAAGTGAATGGGTGCAGGATTAGCTGTATGCTCAGGTCTGTGCTTAATTGTGGGCCTGGTGCTTCCTGCTTCAGAGAGAGCAGCTGTTTGAAGTCCAAAGCATCACTGTGACCAAAAAGCATTTGATTCCTACAGATTTGTAAAAGTGCTTGGAGGAGTTGTTAACTTTCTTGGGGGCGCGTTGAAGGAGCTGTCATGGGATTGCTGCTCTGATTTGCATCTGGTGCTGTCACACCAGCTGCAGCCTCAGCCACCGCATGCGCTGTGCTCCTGGGGGATGCCCCAGCACAGCAGGACAGGGCTGTCCAAGCTTTATGCTTGTGGAGTGCAGGAAACTCTCCTGATGTGAGACTTGGTCTTACAGTCTAGTGCAACGAAAATGTGCTCTGTCGGAGAGAGAATTGTACACGCTTGCTGTTTGACAGGTTTCCAGTGACATGATATACCTGTTGCCTGGTGGGAAAGGAACGTGAAGAAGGTCAGGATGCTGAGTAGAGATGGGAGTAATCCTGGCCATAGAGTGGCTACTATAGTAGCTGAAGTAATATGTTTTGTAGGTGGCATGTTTGCACCAAGCTTTAATGGAGAGCTGTTTCTCTGTGTGAATGAATGAATATTTACAGCATTTTGTTTGAAGCCTCATAGAGCTTCTCAGTCCAGATCTCTAAGAAATTTTCTTTCTAACCCATTTCTCAAACCCCATGCGGGGACATACGTGGTTGGATGTGCCTCAATCCTGCATTTTGTAGTTCCCCCCTCTAAGGACTTCCCTTTACTGCCGTCTCTTTGTAGGAGTAAAGAAGGTTTGAACAAAGCCAAGGAAATCTTAACCCGCTTGGGGGTGGAACCGTCCCACGAGGACTGCATCGCGGTCCAGCATGTCTGCACCATCGTGTCCTTCCGCTCGGCCAACCTGGTGGCCTCCACACTAGGCGCCATCCTCAACCAGCTGCGGGATAACAAAGGGGTCGGCCGCCTCCGGACCACCGTGGGGGTCGATGGCTCCCTCTACAAGATGCATCCACAGTGAGTCCCCCTGCTCCTGCCGTTAGCACTTGGCTCCTGCCGCAGCCTCTGTTTTGCAAAGGTTTGAGTATGTGACCCCAAGGCGTCATCCAAGCGCACAGTTTGGATGTGAGATGATGAGGTGTCTGAAACGTGGGTGTGGGGGGCATGCAGTCTGAGATGGGCAGCTTAGTGGGAAGGAAAGAGGTCTTAACTGAAGAAGTAGGGTGAGATTAAAAACAAACCCGTACAACAAAACAACCAAAACCCTGAGGTAACTGGATACTGCAGTATCAGTGAAAACTGTAGTGGCCTCTGAGTACATATCCTCTCAAGGGGACTCCTCTTGGAAGGAGACTTTCTTTGTACAAAATGTAAATCTGTGCACATGGATTTGGCTTTGAGGGGACCTGCATTAATGCACCCTGATCTCTGTTTCCAATTTAAACCCAGTGATTTTGAAAATAACTGTGCCAAACCCTATTTTTTCAGTCTATTCTGAAGATATACATGGAAACCAGTGGAAAAATCGGCACTTACATTTCTGTGGCCTTTTAAAAACTGTCTTAGTCTTCTTTTTCCCCATCTTGAAAGTTGCTTTGTCAATCAAACAGGTGTTTAGGTTTATGTAAAAGTCAGAGGGAGTTGAACTCTTTTGCTGTGGGTGTACTCCCCAAGGTCCTGGTAACCAGGTTTGGGGGGAGTCTTAGTGTCAAAAACAATGCAAGTGCCCAAGCCCCACCACTGCAGACGTTTGGGAGCAGCTGCTGGTCCTTGTGTGCTGGGAGAACAGCACCTGTGTAAGGGTTTTCAAGTTCAGAAAAAGGAAATGGAAGAAATAGGCAGTGTTCAAGTATGGTTTATGCACACATGGTAAAAGGCTTTTATTTAGTAAATAATAACTGGTGATAATGAATCTTCAGTCTCGGCTGCAAGATTTATCTCTAAGTATAGAAGGGGAGTAGGCGCACAGCATACAGGACATACCTTGGTATTGGGGCTGGCAGGGAGGACTGAGTGTTGTTTATGGGGAAATTTTTGAAAGGAGCAAAAACGTGTAACCTTTCATTTTCAGTTTACCACTATTTTGTTGAAAAGAAGATTTTCCTTAATTAAGGAAAAGCATAACACTTGGCAAGCAAAAAAAATCTCCAAGAATTTTGACTAGCTTTTCTAGATGGGCAGGTCTAGAATGTGTTGAGATAACATGTATCAGAGATTTTTGTTTCTGAACCGTTTCCCCACACCATCTGAACCAGTCAGTTCAGGATGGCTGAGAACCCCAGGAGAAGGATTTGGAGTAGGCAGAGCCAGAGGGTTTCTTCTGTTCAGGGTTGGGTTCAGGGGATGACACTCTGAATGCTCTGCCCTGGTTTTTGCTGGCTTTTCTTAGGAATTCAGCAGAAAAGAGGCTGTAAGGAAGAACTACTCTTCCCCGCCAGTTTCCTATTTGAGAGGCTGTAGCTAGCTCAGGCGTGGCAAGACTCCTTGCTCCCCGTGCAGCCGATCGGTGTTGAAGGCACAGATTCTGGGGGCCATGGGGGAGGCAACACAGATGGTGGACTTGCAGCCTCTCCCTGCAGGTATGCTCGGCGCTTGCACAAAACCACCCGGCGCTTGGTGCCCGACTCGGATGTGCGGTTCTTGCTGTCGGAGAGCGGCAGTGGGAAAGGGGCGGCAATGGTGACGGCGGTGGCATACCGGCTGTCGGAGCAGCACCGGCTCATTGACGAGACGCTGGCTGAGTTCAAGCTCACCCACGAGCAGCTGCTGCAGGTAAAGAAAAGGATGAGGATGGAAATGGAAGCAGGCCTGAAGAAGAAGAGTCATGAGACTGCCAAAGTGAAAATGCTGCCCACCTTCGTCCGCAGCACGCCGGATGGGACAGGTACAGGCGTGCCCTAGCTGGAGTGAGGGCACTGGCTTAGCTGCAGGGCAGCCAAAATGAGCTCCCTGCAATGAGATTTGGGTTTGGTGGAGGGTGAGCAGATCTAGTGTAATGAAAGAGGAGACTCCTGAGCTGTGCAAAGGAGAAATTCCCAGCCCCAGGCAGGGCAGCCTGTGCTGCCCTTGTGGTGCAGGCAGCCCAGCCCCATGTCCTTGCCCCCAGGGTGCAGGCAAGTGGAGGCCTAGGGGGAGAAGACCACAGCTAGGCTAATAACCAATACCCGTCTGAACCCTGCACACACAACCTGGGCAGTTCTTTGCATGTCAGGGTGGCCAGCGAGGTTTCTACTTTCTCACAGGGAGCAGTTGTGTTAGGTCCTCTTTCCCTTATTGATTTAAAACAAACCAAACCAAAACAACACCAGCACCACACAAAAAAGAGGGCTGGAATAATCAGAGCAGCACCTAAAATCCCTTCACCTGATGAAGACCTTCCCAAGTGAGAGAGTTTCTGAGAGATTTTATACCAAAGTGCTACAAAAGTGGATCTCTTTTTTTTTTTTTTTT
>VXAL01015580.1:320091-349671 GCA_013399475.1 Chauna torquata
GAAGTTTCTGAGAGATTTTATCCCAAAGTGCTAAAAAAGTTGATTTTTTTTTTTTTTTTTTTTTTTTTTAGGTTTTGCTTATGGTTCTTTAAATGCACACATATATTCTTTTACAGAGAATGGAGACTTTCTGGCACTTGACCTTGGAGGGACAAACTTTAGAGTTTTGCTAGTGAAAATTCGCAGTGGTAAAAGGAGAACAGTTGAAATGCACAACAAGATCTATGCAATTCCTATAGAGGTGATGCAGGGAACGGGAGAAGAGGTGAGTATTTATGTTTCTCTTCTGCAGCATTACTGCTTTTTAAACACCTTTTTAAGAGCAGTGTAATGTACAACTTCGAATGCATGACTTTTGTCTTTAAAGCTGTTTGATCACATCGTTACCTGCATTTCTGACTTCCTGGATTATATGGGAATAAAAGGTGCACGGCTTCCTCTTGGCTTCACGTTTTCCTTCCCTTGCAAGCAGACCAGTCTAGATGCGGTGAGTTCCTTAGTATTTCTTGAATCTGCTTTTGTGCTTATGCTAGGCCTGATTTCTCTGCCTTCATATCACCTACTGGATACTTACAGGGAGGTTGTACGAGGGGAGGGTTCATGCTCTGACCCTGACCAGTACGGCTTCTCCTATAAATAGCTCCTTTAAAAGTAGTAATGCAAATGCTGATCAGTCCATGGCTGTGACAGATAAGAACACTTAAATTTCTGTGTTGGTGATAAGCCCTTTTTAATGTAACATGTTTTTTTCTGATCATATAAACCTGCTGGAACGTGATACTTCCCTGATTTTGTGAGCAGTAAGCACAAGCTGGGTCCGTCCTTCCCTGCTGGCCCTTCCCTGCTGCCAGCGCCTGTTCCCAGACTGATCTGGTTTTACTGGATGGAGTGGATGAACCAGGGACTGCTGTAGCCTGCAGCGTGTCCCTGTCAGTGTACCCTTGTTCTATTTGCTCTCCTGCTTAACTCCTTCACTGCCACATATCTCCACCAACTCCATCTGTGCAGCTGTTAATAATTTCTTGTCTACTTAGCACTTTCTTTGAAGAAAGATATCTTTTCTGTCACACTTTTTTTTGTTTTGTTTGTTGCATTGCTACAGTTTGGGCAATAGTCCTGTCTCCTGGTGATATGGCTTTTTAGTGAGCTGTATTTTCAAACAAACTGGTTTCCCAGTCTTAAACTGTGGTATCTGGTGTTTTGCTTTTTTTTTTCTTTTCATTTTCTGTCCTTGGGCATGATGCAGAATGGTTCACTCATCTGCAAGTATTTCTGTCCTGGAAATCTGGAGACCAAGCGTGATTACTTTTAGATGCAAATTCCAGAGATACATAGATTCCTTTTTATAGAGTCTTCTGTATAACCACATTTTAAATTTGAAGTGTACATACAGGGAACTTATTAGATAGGAATACTCAGTGATGCTCCCTTAGAGTATTGTAGGATTTGGGGCAATCTGTAGTGCATCAAGAAAAGTGATAACCTGTTTGATTTCTTTTTAGGGTATCCTTCTCAATTGGACAAAAGGCTTCAAAGCTACAGATTGTGAAGGAGAAGACGTGGTATATTTGCTTAGGGAAGGAATTAAAAGAAGAGAGGTGATTTTATTTTTTTCTCCTACTTCTGTCTCCCCTCCAGAGTTTACAGACCTTGTGGGTCAGGCTGGCTCCCTCTCGTGGGGTTAGCGTGCCTCAAGGAAACTGGCTGTGCCTCCTGTCTTGCACAGAAGGCATTTGCCTTGCAGCAGGTCCAGATACAGCAGCCCCTGATAGCTTGTGGCTGTGCTGGCTCTGATGCTGGCACGTAGCCCAGTCGCCAACATAGGAGGTCTTAGAGGGTACACAGCCACCAAACTGAAATTGCTACTCAAAATGAGCCATGCTGGAGATTTTGTTTCTTTGCTTGTTTTTTTTTTTTTTTTTCTCCTCCCCAGATGCTTCTGACTTGGCTAAATTTGGCAGAGCTTTCAAAGCACTTTTTAAACCCTGTGGCAATCGTCACTGCATCAGAGCATGGAGAAAGCAGGAATTTTCAATGTAGTGATTGTAGGAATGCTTCTCAGTGCACCCTAAATGACAGTTTCCCCCTCCAGCCCTTGTTCTTGAAAAAGCCTCAAGCAACTTAACTGAAACTTTCTAGGAAGGAAAGAAAAACAGCTGGAGGAGAGCATTAAGCTTAAGAGTTTTATCGGCAAGTCCTACTGGATTTGCTACTGCATTGCTGTAATATAGAGTGGCAATAACCCTCTACCATGTGCATATATGCGAGATTTGTTCTTAAATATGCCTAAGCCAAAGAGAACAGCCAGGAATGTACTTCCTTCTGTTGACATTGTCTATAGTAGGTAAAACATGCGAGGAGCCTTAGTTACCTGCTGGCACGTTAACTTCGGATTTCTGCACGTGTAAACTCAAGCCAGTACTTCCAGTTGTTTGTTCCTGGTGTGTTTTGGCAGTGTCCCCTTCAGTGTGCTCCTTTTGTGTCCCCTTTGGTGTGCGGGGGTTTCTCCAAACCCAGAGTTCTCACTATTTTATTTTTCTTTTCCAAAGGAGTTTGACTTGGATGTGGTAGCTGTGGTAAATGATACAGTGGGCACGATGATGACTTGTGCTTATGAAGACCCAAACTGTGAAATTGGACTCATTGTGGGTATGTGTTAGAGATGC
The DNA here is from genome assembly GCA_013399475.1 of Chauna torquata. Taxonomy (NCBI): domain Eukaryota; kingdom Metazoa; phylum Chordata; class Aves; order Anseriformes; family Anhimidae; genus Chauna; species Chauna torquata. Next base: position 322,758 of record VXAL01015580.1, read on the forward strand.
TTTCCATTTGGCACTTCTTTCTTTTTCTTTCTCTCTCTCTTTTTTTTTTTTTTAAATTAAACAGTACGCAGACACCTCTGTCTGTATTCTCATGGAGACATTCCTGTGCTTAACTGAAAATAGAGCTAGGGTGTCCGGAAGTGAACGACTTGAGATTAACAGCTGTACCTTCAAAAACAAGCCATGTGAAGGAGTTAAGAGCAAAATTCAACAGTCAGCTTGTTTCTGTGCATGATCATTTGAGATGCCCACAGGCTGTAATGCTGAACAAATTCTTCCTGTTTTAACTGGGAAGCTACTGTGCTGCTTGGAAAGTGAGCAAACTTGAGGTAGCTTTATCAGCTCCTGGAGTATCTGTTAGTTTAGCCTGTAAGAGTTTTCCTGCTGGGGTGTTCAGGTAGCCCACAGCTTCCCTTGAGCATGTGGTCTCTCAGAATAAACTTGTAATGCACAGCCACAATTCTTGAACAGCACGTGATGGAAATGCTCTGATAGATGACGTGCAGTGACTAACAGCTCCCTTCCCAGCAGTGAAACAGCTCAAATAGTTCCACAGGCGACTGCTGAAGCCTTTGCAAATGCCATGCCTGAGGTTTGACAAACCCTGTGGCACGGATGTTGTGAATTCCCAGAGCTCTCCAGAGAAATGAATTTTCTGGGCTTTGCCTAGTGAGAAAGAGAAGGAAGGGGACAAGGCATCTGTGAGCTTAAACAACACTTTCAGTTGCAAAGTGGCTTGTAGGAAAATAAAGCGCCACCAATTTCTCCTTCAGACAGTTGGAAGATGTCCAGGATGAATCAGCACAGTGCAGTGTGCGTAGGAAGCCGTGTCTGTGCAGCTCCATCAGTGACATGTTTTCAGGGAGAGTTCCCTGCAGGAAGGGCAGCGTGTCCTTGGGATGCTGATAGCATCCTCTGGCTGTCTGCTGCAGCCCTGCCGTATACGCGCTCCCAGCTGCTTGGTCTGGGTACAGAGCAGGGCGTTGGAGGTGGCCTGGGTGCATCTGGGATAATGAGAGGAGAAGCCCCAGGGCTCTAACAACTCCCGCTCCTCTACTTGGGTTGCCTCAGCCAGACTGATGGTGCTTATTGAAGAGCTTGCATGGGCCAGCAGTCGCCCTGCTCTCCCCAGCGCAGGGAGGTGGGTGAACTTTCCTGCTGCTGCTTGTCAGGGAATAGTATTCTTGGAGGGGTGAGTTCAGATTATACTGGTGTCCTGTCTGCTTGGCGCTGCTTCTCCTGCCCAGGAGAGCTGATGCTTTGAGTCTCCACTGCTGAATACTTTGGTAACTGCCACAGATGAGACTCGGTCTCTGCTTTTCATCTGCTGGCAACAGAAGATCATCTAAAAGCCTGTCAGTCTAACAGCCTGTATTTAATAGCTCTCCATGTAGTCAGGCAGCCCTTAGCTCGTTCTGGAGTGTGAGACTCGGAGGCTGACCAGTGCTGACAGTTCACGCTGGGTTTGGTCCACCTTGCTCCTGCAACTCTGTGTCTCTGTCCACCAGCCCAGACTTTCCCCCAAAACCCTGTGCTGTGGCTCAGCTTGTCTGCAGCAGGGGAGAACTGTGGGAGGACCTATTTTTGCTTAGACTGAATTGATATATTACCTAAGAAATCACAAAGTAAAACACACTTGCCAGTGTAACTGGTGCAGAATCTGCGATGCAGGACTTGGATGAGAGTTTGCTAGGCATCTTCAGGAAAACATTTGCCCCAGGTAATAGCAGAATCTGCCTCTCTTTGCTAATAAAGCTCTGCTTCATAAGGCCTCTGTGCCCGTGGAGCGCTTGGTAGTTACCACACTCTTTAGGATTCCCTTTAAGCAGAGTCAGATATGGCATTGTTTCGACATGGAAGTTACCTTCCTCCCTGAAAAACAATTTAAGCAATTGAATTTTGTGCATCAGGAAAAACAAGTAAGAACTAAAAATGCCCTGCCATTAGTCAGTAAAATCCCCGGGGTTTTCTTTGCCTGATGCTTCAGAGCTTCCTGAGGTTTTCACTTCAGCAGATTTTCCCCTGAACTTGGTAGGTCTGTGGGCTTTGTGGAAGGTGATTCCTAACTTCAAAATTCAGCTGGCTGCTTGCTGTGGTTTTGGGTTCGAATGCACTTGAGGGTCAGTGTGCTGAAAATGCCATACTGTTGGTCCTCCATGTAGCACAGGACCCTCAGCCCAGCCAGCCTGGGTGAGCCTCTGCTCCTCTGAGCCATGCTGGGCAGTGTGTCACAGCCTCCCTATAATGCAGTAATATTCTCCCTCAGTTTAGGATTATCGAAGTGTTTTGTTTTTTTTTTTTAATGACTTTGGGAGTTGACTTCATTGTTCAGATAGAATCACATTCAAGATCCACCAGAAGATTTTGTCAGGACTGTTGTTCTTGCTCCAGTGTTGTTTTGTTCAAAAACAAACGAACAAACCAGGAATTTCAATATTTTCTCTTTTTCAGGAACTGGCAGCAATGCCTGTTACATGGAAGAGATGAGAAACGTAGAGATGGTGGATGGTGAGCAAGGACGGATGTGTGTGAACATGGAGTGGGGAGCGTTCGGGGATAATGGATGCCTGGACGATATCAGGACAATATATGACAAAGCGGTTGATGACTATTCCCTAAATGCTGGAAAGCAAAGGTACTGTGGGATAAATGCTGTGCTGAGAATAAGCCAGACTGCCTCAGATGTTTCTGAGAGAGAACTGGGTTTCTTCCAGTCTCAGAAGGAAGAGGTTAAGAGTGGAAAATGAATGCAGCCCTTCTGTCCTGTGGGATTTCCCTCTTCTGTGATTCTCCTGGTTACTTCTTTTTTTCTGGTCTCCAGAAGGGCAAACATCTATGATCTTCTCTTTCTGCTGTGTCTTCCGTATTGGCAATATGGAATTTTGCAGCATCTCTGTGTTTTCTTTTCAGAAGCCCTTAGTTCATTTAGCTGCTACCAAATTTCTCTGCCAGCTTTCCAGGTGGGCAAAGCTGTTGCATCCACAGAGCATCTGCCCAGAGCTTATTTGCTGCCATGGGACTGCAGCAGGGTTTTTGGTGAGAACTTCAGGAGTCTTGAAACTACTAAGATACCGTTTTTCTCATCCCATGCTGTACTGAGGGGTTTAAGATGGCTTGTCTTTCATGTGCTCTTGGTCTCAGTTTAATCTCGCTTAGCTGAATTCTCTTTGTAGAGGGCTCTGCCTCTTGAAATCCTCAGCCTAGACCTGCCGGCATTGTTGGAGCTTGGAGCTGGTCACTGTAAAGCAGTTAGGAGCCTTCTAGCAGTGGCAGCCAGCTCTTATTTCAGCCAGTTTTCTGGATGACATGCCATGTTAGAGGACCTGCCTTTCTTGGCCCTGGAGGCTGCATCCCATTTTGGGGACCCAGTTCTTGTGTGGCAAGTGCTTCCCTGCCCCGTCAAGAAAGGGCTTACAAGGAGGTGGACCCAGCATGACGCTACTGGGCTGAGAGCGCTGCATGCCCAGACTACAATTTTTCACAATTTCTCTGCAGCAATGCTTTGACGCCAGGGCAGGGGAGCTATTAAGAAAGTTGTATGACTAAAATAAATCTGCCTGGAAACCTGGGGCATGCAGGCAAGTTGGCAGGTCCCTTGGGAAGCTCTTGAGAGGTTAGGGCACAAACAGACGCAGGGAGGTGGACGCTGAGCAATCCTGATGCAGCAGCGGAGTTGGCTTGGAGTAAGCAGCCAAAGGCGGTAGGGGAGACTGCCAGGAGGAATAATTTATTCCAGAAAAAGTTAGGCACTCAAGAGAGAGGGCGCTGGCTGGGTACGCCTGAGAGAGCTCATAGTATTAAATGGACGGCGTGGCCTGCTTCCAGGTGGCTGATGTGCTGGGCTCGGCTCAATCCAGGGCAGAAATCCTGCATAGAGCTTCAGGAGGTGAAATAAAGGATGCATCACTGAATGAGCTTTTCAATAAATGAAAAAGTGTTTAGTTCTCATTGCTAAGGGCACAGCTTGGTCATGGACTACAAAATGCTGCTTTCAAACCAGAATGATGCTGGAGGGCAAGGAGAGCGAAGCAGACTCCTGTCCTCCTCAGCACAGGGCTGCCCCGTACCAGCGCTGAGCACCACTCAAGGAGCACTCCTTGTTGTGTGCCAGGAAGAGGTCTGCAGGTGGAAAATATTCCCTCTCTCTAGCCTGGGGTAGGCCTGCCAGTAGGAAACTCTGGTTCTGTGTGCACAGTGAGGTCAAGAGGGGTTCAAAACAACTTGGTTCCTCCCTGTGGCTTTTGGACTATTGGTTCACTACTGGAAACCAGGTGCTGGAATGAAGTGAAAAGCATAAACCAACCCTGGTCCCCCAGCTTGCTACTTTACAGGTCAGTGATCCTGAGAACATGCTGAACATACCTCTTCACGTTTTTTTAACTTCCACAGGGTGTTTTGCAGTACAGGACTCCCTTAAAAATGCTGCACTCACAGTGACTGTACCTTGTGGTTTTCCTGTAATTTTCCTGCACAGAGCCACTGAGCTTTTTCTGTTCAAGGTCTCAGCTGTGCTTTGAGAGGACTCCCCAAATGCTGGGCAGCAGAGACAAGTTTTCCCTGGGTTCTGCTCAGGGCTGTTGCTGAGGGATGTGCAGCAAACTTAGTTTTCATCCAGGCACCATTTGGCTCTCTGGCATCAGGTTTTCATTTCTCCCGTCTGGGAGAAATACCAGCCGTCATTAACAACTGCCTGGCTGGGGGAAGATGGTATTGTGTTTGTGGATGGACTCGCAAGGTTTCCTACTGAGCATTTGTGCTTTTTCTTGCCCAATTTTTGTAATAAATGGCCATTCTGTGTAAATCAGTTTGTGTATTTCATGTCCCCAGCATGTGCAGGCAGGATGTCTGGCTGATATGCAGCTGCAGTGCCACCTTTGCAAATATGAGCGGTGTCCCTCTGAGCTGTGCTGCTGTCTTTCATTACAGGTATGAGAAAATGATCAGTGGGATGTACCTGGGGGAAATAGTCCGCAATATTTTGATCGACTTCACCAAACGGGGATTCCTGTTCAGAGGCCAGATTTCAGAGACGTTGAAGACCAGGCATATCTTTGAAACCAAGTTCCTTTCACAGATTGAGAGGTAAGAGTATCGCACGGGAGGCTGTTCAAACTGAAATAGTGTTGGAACACTCATCCTGTGATGCTGCAGGAGGGGAATGAGAGCTGGAGAGTATGGCTCAGTTCTCCAGAGATGATTTTGGTTTCAGTAAGAACCTGTACGTGTGCAGGAGGGCTCTTTAAAACATTGGGAATCAAGCCATTTTCCTGTGCCTGTTGTGTATGCATAGCTGTAGTTGTTGAACTGAATGAACACTCGCTGAACGAATACTTCTTTAGTGGATATTTTTGTGTCTTTATTGGTCAGACACAGTATCTTAAAGTCTGTTGAGTCTTTATGGGGGGGAAAAAACTGAAGTTGGTCATTAAAAAATACTTTCCTGAAATGCACTTGCTATGGAAAGAGAAGAGGAAGCAATGCAGAGCTGTTCTCAGAGCCCCTGTTGCTTCTCTGTGCCCCTCTCCTGCACTGCCTGTATTCAGCAGCAGCACGGTGCTGGAGGGAACGAGTTTGCACTCTCTGAGGTCTCTTGTGGTCTGTCAGCAGTAAGGACTGCTGCTTGGTGTGGGTGTGTGGATGCAGCTGTCGATGCGGTGGGGGTCATGCTGGTGGCTCGACTGAGGAAAATCTTTAATTTAATGCTGTGTTGTTCTGCTTCTGCAGTGACAGGTTAGCCTTGCTTCAGGTGCGAACCATACTCCAGCAGCTGGGGCTCAACAGCACCTGTGACGACAGTATCATTGTCAAGACAGTGTGCGGAGCGGTGTCGAAGCGAGCGGCTCAGTTGTGTGGTGCTGGAATGGCTGCAGTTGTAGATAAAATCAGGGAGAACAGAGGATTAGAGCACCTGGAGATAACGGTTGGTGTGGATGGGACCCTGTACAAGCTACATCCACAGTGAGTGTTCACCTTCTCTACATTTGTTTGCCAGTGACCTGTAGTGTGTTGCTGTGTGTCCTTTTCCAAACTGTTTTCTCTTGCTAGGATAAGAGCCAGGGAAAAGAGATCTTAATCAGGACTGGTTGGGCTTTCTTAAAAGGTAAAGAGAGGATCAAGAAGGACTCATGAAGGATTCAGGGGGCTGTGCCAAGCTGAAGGCAACACAGCTTGCTGAACAAGTTGGAAGCCACACAGCAAGGGAAAGATCTCCTGGCTGTGCAAAGGCAATGACAGAGCAGTGCTCGAATGCCTGGTGCCTCTTTGGAAGACGTTTCTGTTCAGCAGGCAGAGGAGATGGGCTGCTGTGAAGCAGTGGCAGGCGAGGGCAGGAGTCTAAAACAGGTAGCAACATGGGGAGGAGAGGACTAGTGCCTACCTCTGGTGTACACAGGAGGAGGCGGATGGGAGGAGAAGACCGTACACCACCTTTTTTTTGCACTTTGCTGTGGTACTAGCAATCCAGGTAACCCCCACATGGAGAGAGAGCAAAGGGGGGGGATGAAAGTGCTTTGTTCCTCTAATCACCACAGCTCTCAGTCTTCACACCCACCAGTTTCCAGCATTTGAGTTCTCTCTGCTGTGAAAGGGGAGTCACTGCAAAGGCCCGTGGCAGTGCTATGCTCTGTAGTGCTGCGAGACCTCCCTTGCCCAGTGCCATTGTTTCCCTTTGCAGCTTTTCGAGGATTATGCACCAAACAGTCAAAGACCTGGCACCCAAGTGTGATGTGACCTTCCTGCTTTCGGAGGACGGCAGTGGGAAAGGGGCAGCACTCATCACGGCGGTGGGATGCAGGCTTCGCGATGCTGAGCAGAACTGAACTCCACAATCCTGGCCCTGATTCTGTCTTGTGAGCACTTTCTCATAAAGCAGCGACTGCGTAGTCTGAACTGGTAAATAAATAAATAAAACAGAACTCACTGCTTTATCGGGGAAAAAAAATACAACTAATGACATAAAAAAAAAAAAATAGGATACAAGATAGAATGTGTGCTGTTAATAATATCTCCTGTTTATGGACCCCAGTCTGCATGTTTCTTATTCACCTTGTTGGTACCTTCCCTATCTGTAGGTCATGGAAAAATCAGTCTGTACTTCCTGCAGATGTCAAAAATCGGTTGTTGTCTGAGATGAAATTGCCCCCAGTTGATGTGCGTTGAGAGCTGCTGTTGCATCGTACCAAGTGTGACCTTTGCAGCATCCCTGTTAAGTGCGCCGCCAGCACGCTGACCACTAAACCTGGGTGTTGATACTTTTAGTGAAAGGGAAGCAACAGTACCCTCCTGCATATCTACCTGCTGTTGTTTCGTTTAAAGCAATTGTGGAAAAATCGCCGTGTGTCGGCACTGTGCACGCACATAACTCTATAGTGGGACTTGTCAATGCGACTTACTTGCTTCCTTGATGCCTGTTTTGTCATGGTAAAATTAAAGTAAACGCCCTTGTCCCACAGATCTGGTTCCACTGGTATTTCCCATTGCTTTTGTGAATAGTGTTGTGTTACTGAGCAAAATCTGTAATGTTTTGGCAAGAAATCCCTAAAGAGTAAAAACAAAGTGGTTGGTGATTGGGGTAATCCAAATCTCCAGACCTGGGAAATCAGTAGATTTATGGTCCCTAGGCAGGCTGTACTGTATTCATCTGTTAAAGAGTTCTTACAAAAAATATTTTTTATCTCGTCTTGTTAGTTTAGATCAGGGCACTGCAGCTGCCCTTCTACAGAATTTGCAGCTAAACAGTGTCACTTGGATGTGTATACTTCTGTCTCTCACCTTAAATGGGTATTTGCTTCCACACAGAGCTTTAATCTTTAATACTGTTAAGCAGTCACTCAAAACACAAACACTCAGCTAGAGTTAGTGATCGGAAAGGAATATGAGGGTTTGATTTTGATCTTGACATTGAGGACCTGGGTGCATAAACTAAAGAAACCGCAAAGACAAAATTGGACCCAGCTTATTCCAAGAACTAAAGCAACAGCAAAGATCACATACACTTGGTGTATCCTGCCCTCTGTCGAGTTGATGCCATTATTATATTTGCAATGCAGTTGCATTACTTAAATTGAGAAGCAGTTAGGAAGGCAAAAGTTAAATAACATTTGCAAGTCACACCACTTTCTGCAAAGAGGGAGACCACACAGCAGTAGTTAATTCCCGCTCTTCTACCAAAAATGAATTTGAGATCTCTGCATGGTTTTCCCTGCTCTCTTCTCCTGCAGAAAGTAGATGGAAATTTGCAGGCTACTCTTCTTCGTCCTCTTTCCACCCCCTCAGATTTGGATTGCCCTACCTATCGATAACATTTCAATATGCATTATGGTACACTGTGAGTGAATGTTGTAAAGTAACGTGAGTCGCAGTCATTGCAGCTTTAAGTGCGTGTCTACCTGAAAAATTGCATGCCTAACTGGTTTTGCAAAGGTAGAGAGTCTTTTTACTTTGCACACTAGTAGCTCCGACACTAGTGTTACGTGATATTTGTGAAAATATTAAACTTTTTTTGATGTGTGTTAACTGGTGTTTAGTGGTTCTTTCTGGAAGAGATACTGTCGGCTGCTGGCTTAGTGCTTTGGGAAGAGCTATTGTGCAGGGAGAGCTGTAACCTAATCCCAGCGTTGCCTGGGTTTTGTGCGTGTGTTTTTATTCCCGGGCATTCGGGGTCAGATTCAAACAGGGTGCATTTCACTCAGGCCCCCATGCCTTGTCTTTCCTGATGTAGTTCAGCAGAGGCATAGAGCTCACAACGCCCAAATCTTAGGGTGTGTGTAGTTTGTCTGGCTGCATCTCGCGCCCTATTATGCAGGGGGATCTGCAGCGCAGGAAAACCTCAGCCCACGGCACCAAAACCAGTGTGGCTATATTAGGCCTTGCCAGATACTCGGTGGGATACATTACAAGTGCCGTGTCCCTGCAGAAGTCTGATGCACACCAGCGTCTGTAACCGCCATGCGCACGTAGGGCTAAGGTTTGCAGCACCACAGTGTCGGGTGCTCAAACGCTGCTGGTTTGCACGTCCTGTGTTGGAGTTCTGTGTGAAGGCCCCTTTTGCATACGCTACAGTTGTGCTCCTCCGATAACCCATTTTATGTTACAGCTTGAATAGTCTCTGACAGCCCTGATGTGCAGCTGTGACCCCAAATAGGAGACAGAAGAAGCTGAGAAAGTTTTTGGGTGCAGGGGCTGCGTTGCATCTTAGTTGCTGAAGATTTGCAAATCTTATGCCTGCTGTCAGCAGTACTGTAGGGGTGGTATGAGCTGTACCTGGGGACCTAAGTTCAGAGCTTTTCAGCATCTGAGGGCTAGGCTCAGTGCAGGATAGAGGATGAATGAGAACTGCAAGTTAAACTTGGTCACAGGGTGACTGTGAGTTTTGGAGATGCTGGCACAGGTCATTTTGTTTGTTGGATCCAGCTCATAACAAACAGGGAGTGAGTTTGTGCTTCTAACAGTGTGACTTTTCCTACTGTGGACCGTAGGTGATGTACTCAATGAGAAACATCAGGACGTGGTGGGACTTCCATTTCCAAACTGTTTCTTACCTTTAGGAAACTGTTACAAGTGAATCACAAGTTATAGCTGTTCGAAGAAATGTCTTCAGTGTTATCCAGGCAATGACCAAGATGTCTTACTTAAAGCTTTTAGGCTGGGTGAATAAAATCACAATCCTCTTCATTGTTAAGCTGTAGAAATTACTTCAATATGGACACGAAAATCTTACGTTTCCTGGGGAAAAGGCCATCTGCGTACCACGGTTGTAATGTCATCTGCTCCTTAGTCCTCTGGGGGTTCTCTCAGAAGCCTTTTGAATAGGTTTAAAACAAGTAGACTTTGTTTTGTTTTGTTTTCTTAATAAGAAAAAAAAAAGCAGAAGGCAAAATAAAGTGTTTCTGAACTTCTGAACCCCGTTCTGTGCTTTTTGTTTGTTCCTTTGTTGTAACAATGGGATTCTTCAAATGTTTTTCCTTACTGACTGCAGGGACTCCATTGGTGCTTAGAGCACAAGTAGCTGTACAGAGGAGGGGTTTATCGCTGACCTGGACACTTTATACTGCTGCATGTCATTTAATCATGTCTATATTTATATGAGGAATTACGTGTGTTTACTGTGGAGCGTGATGTTCCTATTACCTCGTATATCCCAGGAAAAAACATAGTTGGCAATAGCATGCCCTCTTCTATTCCAGTATCTAACGAGGGCTCGGGGCGTCTCTACTTTCTTAACCGTTGCTGTTTGTAGCAGACAGACTTCTCGAGATCTGCAGTGTGAGTACTTCAGGGGACGTGGAGCTTCACTTGCAAACAGAAGAAATTATCCTCTACTTTCTGCACCAGAATGAGAGAGAGAGAGAGATATGCCATGAGCTATCAGAAAATGTTGGTGCTTGTCAGGGACTGCACAGGGGAAACAGTGCCAGCACTTGCGTGACACTTGGGCATCTGAAATAGGATCCATCTGACTGCTAAGCTGTGATGGAAGATGGGATGATCAAAACAGGCCTGTTTGGTCCAAGAAGATCTGCATTAGACAGCTGCAGGAGAAGGGCTTAAATGCCTTACAATCACATCAGCCGCGCATGGGAGAGGTACAGGTTATATATATAAATAGTGAACTTGTTGTGTAGGTGTTCTTCAATTCCGTGGGGCACGAGTCTGTGCAGCCTCTAGGCTGATCCTGGCGATGCGTGCCTTGCCAAGCGCCTCCCCCAAATTGTTTTGAATCCCTTTAGAAGAAAGACTTGGTGGTGGCTGTCTGTAGATGCCTGTTCCTGATTGTTCTCCCTCTGCCCTGCACACTCCCTTGCGGTCCACTCGGGAGGAGCAGGCTGGCCAGTTTAGAGGGCTGGACAGGTAACATCAAGGCTAGAAACAGCTTGCTGGAACAATTTAAAATGATGAACATTTTAAGAAAGGCACACAGCACTGTGCCATCCTCCATGTCCCATTAGTGAGACAAGTTTATTGGGCCTCTATGTAACATCATTGTTCCCCACAGCAGCCAGGAAGGTGAAGGAGATTGAGTGGAGAAGGAAGATGTCTGCTAGTTCCTGTATTGAAACAGACTTGGGACAATCATATCCCTGAGCACTCTTCCGGTTCAAGCAACAAATCTTTGCCCTGAATTTACTACAGAAGTCAAGCCTCGCAACACTTTGTAGCTTTTGTTCTCCTGGAGCGAAGGGGAATGTATGAGATAATTGGATCTTTTTCACATTGTAGGAGCCTCCTGTGTGCCAAGGTATGTGATGTTATATGCAAACTTGTCATGAAAGGTGAAGGTGACTGTGAAGTGCTACTTATCACACCAGTATTAAATACTATATTACATTAAATATCATGATTGTATTTCAGCTTCTCCTGTTTTTCATGTCTGCACATATTGTCTCAGGCTTTGAAGATGACATATTTCAGCCTTTATTTTAGTATGTGAGAAGAACAGTGACGACAAAAATGGGGTAAGTCTGGAAAGGGAAACGAAGAGAGTATCTGTGATGGGGACCCCGGCGGGGATGCTGCGGTTGGCGTACAGGCAGCTTTGGAAGTGCAAAGCGCAGAGATGCCAGGGCTGTGCACCACCCCAGCGTTTCACACCCGGGTGGCCCTCTGCTCCCGGTAAGTAAGTGGTCGTGCTGTAAACGTGACTGCTCAGCTAGGGGGTTAAGAAGCTCTGCTAGTTTTGAGCACCTTCCCTAGTGATGGGAGCTCGCAGGCACTCTGACCAAGCCTTCTATGACTCTTCAGAGAGCCTTGCTCTCCAAACTGGGTACCACGATTAACTTCATGAAGTTGGAAGAATCACTTGAGCACAGTTTAACAGGAAAATTGCATCATGTTTTGGTACAAGCTTATAGAAATCCATGCAAAGACAGCTATTTTGGGAACTGTTTCTCACTTGTAATTGATGATGAGATGGTGCTGGTGGAATTGCAGGCCTGAAAATCCCCGAATTCAGAAGAGTTTCAGGGTAGGCTTTTCAGCGTGGATGCATTAGTGTTTGCCTTTGTAAACAGGCTCCGCTCCACAGCCTTGTCCACCTCAAGGCCACTGAGCCAGAGGAATTGGCTGCCTGTGCAGCCCCAGGGGTCCACCCAAACTGGGCCAGACGTGCCCCGGCCCTTCTGCTCCATCACCTCTTTTCCCCATTTAAGTGTCTTGGTGGAACAGAGAACAGGGGTTCACCATCTGGAAGAGAATAATTGATATTCTACTGATTGGCACTGCCTGAGGTCTGCTCTGCTTCTGTTTTGACTTTATGGGCAAAACCTGTCTGTTCTGTATTGCAGTGTGGGTTTAAAGGAGGGCTGAATTTGTATCCAGAGCTGGGTGATATGTGGACCTACATGGATATAAGTTATTTTACTGTCAGACTGCTTTTGATGCTGATGGTACCTGAAAAAGTCCCCTAGCAAACAGACCTGCCTCAGGCCTTCTACAAATCTGCTGCCTTTAAATGGTGTCTTAGAATACAGCCAGAACCACAAGAAGAAATCAGAGCGTTTGCTGGGTGGTGGGGGTAAATGATGTCTTCTCTTTCTCATTGAAGTGAGTTTCTGTGTTGAAACTTGATCTCCTTGACTTCCTGCGGGTCGACTGATAAAGAGATGGGGATGTAAGTTTAAGCTTGTCTTTCTCAGTTGCTTTTATACATGGACACCACCGGAAGGCTAATTTGAAGCCCGAACGAAACCTGTAAACATAAGAAAAGAAATTAAATGGCAAGATCTTTTTAACTGCACAGAGAAAGAGCAAATGTGCAACTTGATTCTACCTCTGAATGACCATGGAAATAAAAAGTTTCTGTTGAAATCAAAGGAGCTAAGTGAAGGGCTAAATGTATAAATCTGTGGAGGGAAGAGCAATAGGAGTTTATGATCACATCTCCTTATATTTTAAGTAAATATATAAGATCAGTCAAATGGCAGGATGTTTGATGTGCTCAGTAGATGGTACTGACCATGCCGATAACAGCATTCATGAGAAGCAGACCATCCAAGGAAAATACATGTGTTTACACACTGGAAACTTGTTAAAAGACCACGAGTAATCGGATGAGGAGGCTGTCTGCTCTATGAGAGGAGAATGTGTTTGGGTGTTTCATGTTAAATGCAGATTGGCTGAACGGGCTGCAAAGCCTGCCACCTCTCATGAGCTTTGGGCAGGATGCTGCTTGAAAAGCTCAAGGGAGCTGGGAGCCTCTTAGCACCACTCTAGAGCTGGGCATTTTGTTGGTGGCATCCCAGTGGAACTGCACTGGAGGTGCTGCAGGAGGTGCGCTGATAACCATCGGTAACCCCCAAAGCTCACCGTGCGCGCAGCCGGGCTGAAGAGAGACGCAGGTTGCAGAGAGGGCTGGAAATGAGATGTGCGGGCAGGAAATGGCACTGGGGAGACCAAGCCCAGGCCTGCTGCACCAGCGTCCCGAGAGCAGCCCCTTCGCAGTGCAGAGCAAGAGAGACATCTCTTGGCATGACGGGGTTGTGCTCTTGCAGCCGCTCGCTCGTGGCAGCGTGCCCAGGTCGCCCGTGGGCTGCTCTTACTCCCCACAGCCACGAGCTCTGCAGCCACGTCGGGGCCCAGGGCTGCGCGGGGGACGGTGCAGGAGGAGCGGGCGGCTGAATCAGCCTGGCGCTAAGCCAGCAGATGCATTGCAGGGATTACAGATTCCTCCCTCGTTCCTTGTGCTAAGGCAGCACGGCAGAAACTGGTGCAAACGTGGCTGGGCTGACCATACATCCGCGGTCTGCACGTAATTTGGAGGCAGAAAATCAAGGTTTCGTTGTTAGTAGCATATAAATTTACGTGGCTGCCTATTGAGCACAGCTAAAATCACAGTTGCTACGACCTCCAGAGATTTGTGCCTTTACAGACTGAGATTTGCTGTGTGCACGTGTGCATGCTACTCACCTTTGGTTAAGACAGCAGTATATGATAGGGTTGTACATCGTTGAACTCATGGCAAGTAGAAAGATTGCGAGATACACCTGCTGAATGTACTTCTGCTGGTAGATGTCTTCCTTGAAGCTCCCCAGGATGAAGTATATGTGATAGGGCAGCCAGCAGACAGCAAAAATGATCACAACTACCACCATGGTCTTCACAAACTGGAGAAAAAAAAAAAAAAGTGTTATTCCTGGGTCTCTGTATGATTGTCTGAGCTTGCTGGGGATATGGAAAATGCTGCTGTTGTTTTGGGTCTGTTTTGCCCTCCTGAAGTGCTGTGTATGTACATGGAGCCGACTGCTCAGGCAAAGAAGCCAGGCCTGGTGATGGAAACGAGAGCAAATGTTTCGCTATGCTCTGAGTGCGCTTTCTGGAACTGTCTGCGGGTAAATCAAAGAGATTTGGTAGGGAAATGGGAGAACTGCTGTTACACTGGAACCTCTCCACCCCGTCCAGAGTTTTTGCCTGGTTTGTACTGCGACGTGAGGATTCACAGGATGCTCCCCTTTACTCTCTAAGGACTGCTAGGCAAACTGGCCCGCTGCCCACTGATGTGAGCCTTTCGTCCTTGGAGGCTGGCTAGTATATGTAGATCACCGTTTTTTTCGTGCTTGCTGGGCGATGCCCTTTACCTCTTGGCCCAAAATGTTTTGTCAACCTTTCATGCCCAATCCCACAAGATTTTGTATCAAATGCAAGCTCTGAATTGGAGCTGGAGCCAGAAGGGCTGGTGTGCTTTGGATAATTATTTTTAAGTTTCACTTCTGACCTTTTTTTTGGCATTAACTTGATGCTGGTAGCGGACTCTATTAACTTGGTTGCCGGGAACCGCGCTGCTCCACAGAGTAATTCCTATAATGCTGTATGCAACAAACATCACCATTAAAGGCAGTAAATAAATCAACACGATCACTGCAATGTGATACCTGAAAAAGAAAAACAAGCACATTTTCATAGTCAGTATGTCCCTTGAAGGGGTCTTCCAGAAATTGTCTGACTCCCATTAACTTCAACCCCAAAGTATAAAGAAGCAGAAATTTTGCCTACAAACATCATTACAGGGGCTCCTGTAAACAGCAAAGGCTCATCTCTCTTGTGTTGTGGTGATTAGTCCTTGGACTGGATTCACTGCTCTTTCAAGACAGAGTAATGCTATTTATCTTTTATCAGAGGGTTACAGTCCACCACTACCTGCCCTGAACTTTGCTATCTCACTGCAGTCAGGAAAGAGAGTTCTAAGGCTTGTGGCTGTAAAAACACAAACCTTTAAATCACAGACTTGCAAAAGGAACGTTCCACAAACTACACAGTAACTTGACGAATGCAATGGTGCCAAAATCTTAATTCAGCAACAATGAAAAAGCCTGGGTCCGGGACTTCCAAATGTAGCTGGCTGCTAGCAGAGTGCGCAAACTCAGCAGGGAAGGCTCGGCAGGTAGTGAGGAACGAACATTGCCAGTTTATAGCATGCAGAAACTGAGTGGCAGCTGTTACTGCGTTCGTATTGTTGGCTGCTTTTATTTGTGAGTGCACGCACAGTTAAATCATTTGTCGCCAACAGGCTACTCGGTTTCCGTGCCAGACGGAAGCGCTGTGACCTCCCTCGGCTGTATCTGAGCTTGAGCTCTTTCTAGCTCTCCATGTTACCCCATGAGCTTCTGCTGGTTCCCCCATGCTTTAGTTTGATTTTTTTTTTTCTAAGCAACCACCATGTACGAGGAGGGAACAACTCGCTCACTCAGTTATAGCAGCTGTCCAATTAACATAAACAGTGTGAAAACTAGGATTAGGCAGGAGGGCTCTGGCACACACCGCTGGCAATGACCGCGAAAGGCTGGGTATGCATGGTTTTTCTCAGTATGACAACTGTATAGATACTCATTGCATTAGCAACCGCGGTCAACTCTTGCAGAGCACGGTAGAAATCGGCATTGGGGTGCCTGGTGTTGTTTGCTCCTTGGGATGGCTGCAAACAGCAGAGCGGTGCCCGCGCCAGCACCGTCGCCTTCCCCGCACGGGTCACAGCCCGGCTCTTTTAGCTGCTGCCTCCCATCCCCTGCGCCTGGAGATGCGCACGGGACAGCGCGTGCCTGGGGCTCTGCGCATGGGACCTGGCCCGTAGGCAGCAGATCCCCTGGGCAGCGGGGAAATAGCTTGCAGTATCCTCAGACTTGGCACCCGCCTTTCCGCGGTGTTCAACCCCACCAGCAGCGACAATGAAAGGGGGGCGGTGATGGTTAGGAGTCGGGCAATACAAATGTAAAGCTTTGCCAGAAGTGGGAAGTCAGCCCTGCCGTGTGTGGGGGCCTGTGCCTCACTGCTAGCCATCACCCTGGGAAGGCGTTTAATAAAGTAAGTATGGAAAAATACTCTGTGAGATGTGGCGTGTTTGTCGTTGGCCTGTTTTCCACCAGCGTCCTCAGTGGTACCTCTCTGGAAGGTCTAACGCTGCGTGTGGAGCGCTGCAGAAACACAAAGCCCTTCTAGAGTTACACCCCGGGAGGAGGAGGAGAGGATGGAAGCCTGAGCTTGAGCAAGTGGCAAGAAGAAACTTTTGGTCTTGTAGCTTTACCACTTTGCTGTCAAGTTAATTGGTAACAGGAAAAAGAAATTCTCTGTGGTTAAGGTTCTTTATTTTACTTAAACTTTTACAAATTCAGTCGCCTCATATCCAAGATTTCTCAGGCACTGGCAGTCACAATAGTGGGTGGAGGGTTTTTTTGGTTGATTGGTTGTGGTTTTTTGTTTGAGTTGTTTCCATCATAATTGTACACATTTTTCCTACAGAAAAGGATTTTCCTTTGTTCTGAAGTCTAGAAATCTTGAAAGCTCTTTTCATTTGGCTAACAAGGATTTGGAGGTAGTTTGCAATCATGCCACAATTACCCACAGTCAAAAGAGGAACCTGGTTCTCCATTGCTTTTTTTTTGTTTTGTTTGTTTGACTGTTTTTTCTTTCTTTTGGGTTTCTTAATATTTCTTTTCCTTAGGGTTTGGACTATCATGAGAAGGGCTGCATGTGGCTTTTTCTCCATGCTCTGTATTGCAGGCGTTCATCCTGACAGAGCCATCAGTCAAGATGATTTCTGGAGATCACTGCTTCCAACTTCCTTTCTAGGAAAGCTACTGAAACCTGCAAATCTGCAGCTGTTAGGGGGAGTGAGCTGGTGAATGTACAGAGATTTATTGTGCTCAGGAGCTGCTGCTCTTCAGCTCAGGATCCCAGAAAGAACCTGCCCTGTTATTTGCCACGTTCAGGACCAACTTTTCTGGGCCCACAGAAATAACAGGCAGTGATTTCACGGGCATGCTGGCAAAGCCTTGTTTCAATCCTTCCCAAAGAATGGTTGTGGGAGAAATAAACCTCATGCTTTTCATCCGAATGAAATAGCATGCACCTTTGCTGGTGGAGGGATTATGTAGCATTTTCCACCTTGCCTCAAAAAAGAAGGTTACGTGTGCTTCAGCCCCAAATGCTGACACAATATTTTGTTTTCACTTTCAGGTAAGAACAGAGCCTTTTCCAAAAGGCTTCTCAGTTTTAAAGTGATTTTCTACTACCCCTCCTTCTCAATCGATGGGAACCTGGTATGCTTTGTTCCCAAGCACGTAGGATGGGGGTACCAGCCAGGGAGCCCTCGCAGGTACGTGACCCAACAAGCAGGGCACAGGGCTGGGATGTGAACCTGCTTTTACTCTTTGCTTTTTTGTGGCTTGGGAGACTGGGGACAACTGACAGCCAGTGGCCAAATGTGCTGCAGATCAGCCAAGCTTACGTGAAGCTCCTGGAACTTGGCACATATTAGTGTGAAAACCAGTTAGTTCGGTAATAACTAACTGTAGGAGGCATCCAGCTGTGAGGCTGAGAAGCGAAAAGCATCCATGGTGCATGTAGCTGGGGAAAGGCATTCACAATGAAGAATGGATGTGGGGAGTTCAGCACTTGGTTTTGGTTTGAAGAATTGTTTCCATTTTGCTAATCAATTTGTTCCTCTTCTGTAGTTATTCCATTACTACTTTGTATAAGTATGTTTTGCTTGATAGATTTCTCAAGCTGCTCTGTGTATCGTGTACTTTGAATAATGATTAATCGCAGCAGATCCCCTAAATGCAGGGTATGGCTTGTTTCATCTGTCTGAACAATCTTGTTTTAAAGCAGGAGGAAATTGCTGCAAGGGCTAGGAGCTCTTGGGAGTGCAGATGTGTGCCTAGATAAGTAGATCTATAAAACCTTAAGATGTTTGAAACACGCTCCTCGCTTTTTTTCACAGAGAGCAGCATAATTTTTAGCTAATTGTGGCTTCTCAGCATTACAAATACCCAGCTTCTTCCTGCCTGATGGAGGGAGAGAATCCAGAATTTTTGGAACTAGGATTTATTGCTTGTTTAGAGACTTCACACTCTGGTTTCTCCTCAATCTACTGAGCCCTGTATCTAGGGTTTCTAGATCTTACAGCCGGTTTTCAAAGCAGGGGAGGATGGCGTATCCCCTTTCCTTACCCTGAGCATGATCACGTGGCAGCTTTTTCCACAGCTGGCTTAAACTGAGCTTAGATGGGCTGCCCCAGATCCATATTCCCCTGCTGCACGGTTTCCCCGAGATCTCCCCCTCTCTCCCAGTACTGTCTGTAGCCAACAGTTTGGTCATGAAATTAATTTCATAGTTAACTTTTGCAGGAATTGCGAGTTTTCTCATTTATCTTACGTGAGCTGGTGCTTTGATCCGACGTCATCTGGCCAGACGACGATGCACTTCGTTGTTCCGTTGTCTGTGATGATCTTGGCGTAGAAGCACTGAGGGAAGGCGAGCCCAAATGCCACCAGCCAAATTATTCCTATGATGATTCTGGTGTTTCCAGCAGAAAGCCTGGGCTTGAAGGGATGAATTATAGCCACATACCTGCAAGAAAAATGGGTAATGCTTTTATGGTTGCATTGGTAAACTGTCCAACAAATATAGCAAGTGTAAAAACTCACCAAGCGATATGGTGGGCTTTATTTATAGAGAGGTTCTGACAGGTTCCAGGAGCTAAATCCCTTCTGAAGAGAATGACTGCAAGTCCTAAGGCAGGATATATTAATCTCATGTGGATGGATACTTCTGGTGTGAGGAGGAAGCAATCATCTCTACTGTCTGCATACGGTCCTTCGCAAGTATTCCCCTTACTTTGAATTTTTCTTTTATATTGCTTGTTTTATTTTTAATTACTTTTTAAAATGCTTTGTACGTTTGGTCTAAAATTTGGTGCTGTGAACTGTTTGTGTTAGCTTGCAGTTATGCACTGTTTAATACCATGCCATTTTCTCCTTCCTCAACCAAAAAGACCTAAACGCGCTGTTCCCGCTAATTAAGTCAATCTTCTTTGACACCTCGTATTATGACTATAGCAGATTGAAGTCTTGAGTATCCTTTACTCTGGATTTTTTTTCCACTGATTTTTAGCAGTGGAAAGCTCGTGCCATTCACCTCTGCATGTAAACGCTCGAGCGCTTCTGCTTGTGATTTAAGAGAAATGCTGACCCTTTCGTCCCACACCTGCTCAGAGCCCTCATGGCACATCTGACTATTAGATTAATTGCAAGCCCCGGGCACTGCCTGGTTTTAAGTTCCCTGTGTAGAAATGCATGGTATCGTAATGAGTACATAATCAATTATGCATTTCTTGTCATGCTTTCCCTACTCTTTGTCATGGCTGTTACAAAGGCAAAATAGAGTTGAAAATGCCAATTGCCTCTTGGTTTTCATAGCGAAAATCTGACAAATTCTGTGCTGTCTGGCCAAGCCATCGGGAGGGAACTCTGCCTGGGCGTTGCTGCAGGACACAGGGTAACTGCGTGGACAGACAGCACAGTAAGTAAGCCAGAGCTGCACAGCAGCAGAGCCTTATTTAGCTATAAAATGTTCATGTCACCTTGCTTTTCCTTAGCTCATCACAGGTGTTGTTATACAATGCTCAGACCCGGTCAGGGAGGAATCAAGTGCCAAATATTCTCCAGAATATTTGCCCACAGAAGTGCCCAAACCCATGATCTGCAGCTCTTGGTGACCGGCATGTCCCGGGTACAAACGCTGCCAGCTGCTGTGCTACCGAAGCAGCCTGACACAGCAGCCCTCGTTGCAGATACCAAAGGTGTTACAGTGCTGCTGGGCAGAGGCTTACCCACTCAGCCAGGGGTGCACCCCTGAGGTGAGCGGAGCTTTTTGGCAAACTCCTGCAAGTTGGGAGGTTTACCAAATCTGCTGAGATCTCCTCACTCCTCTTGCTGTGCAGAAGAGCTGCCTTTGCCCCCTACTTGTGCTCCCCGTGCCCTCTTGGTGTGTCCCCTTCCAAGTGACATCCCAGGATGCCAGGGCCGTGTTCCTGGCACCCTTCCTCTGGTCCTCATCCTGCATGGACGAAATAAGCTGAACTCCTACCGCTCTTGCAAACTCTCCAAAGAGGGCCTAGGAGATGTTATCTGAAGTGTGAAACCGGAGCTGATGATACCTCTCTGCCTGGAGCGCTGCGGAAAGCGTGCAGTGGAAACGGCTGCTCCAGCACACAGCAGCCTGAAAGGAGGAAGCAGAGTGGTCCTAAACTTGATGATGAGCAATTGTGACAGAGACTTGTCCGCAGCAGACAAAGATGACAAATAGATTGATCTCTTCTTGTCCTTCTTCCTTACAATAAGCAGATTCAAAAGACAGTTTTATTAAACAACTGAGCCGAAGAGGACACTAGTTCTCATAACAATAAATGGAAGCTGCAAGTTTCCAGGAGACAGTGTCAGGATCTATTTTAAGGTTAAGAAAGAATAGCTAAATATGGTTCGTAGGGAGATGCCAAGTTTTCTTTCTGATCCTTGCCATGTGACTAAAGAGATTTTGGCTTTATAGATACTTTTACTAAATGTCCCCAAGGAATGAGAGTTGGGAGACATGGGGACAGGCTGAAATGGAATTTTTTTTAAATATTTTTTAAAAATATTCTTTGGCAGACCACATGTATGAAACAGCTGTTACCAACCCTTGATTTAAAGCCAGGAACAGCAAAAGAGTATTTGAGCCTCAAACTGAGCTGCTGTTGCTTCTAAATACAGATTTGCTTTCATCTGGACAACTGCAGGGTGATCAACACATCACTCATCTCTGCTTATTATCAATCCTTCCAGTGACTACAGGAGCCACTACCCTGTACTTTGGAAGCTGCACGGCCATATCCCTGATTCCGGTGCAAGTTTCAGTGGGCGTTACAGGGCAAACCCTTCTTCTACCAGCCAGTTTGTTTATCTAGTTCAATTTGTCTATCGCTTGCTTGCTGCGGCTGGGTGTGCCGGGGCAAAGCAAGCTGCGAGCAGGGGCGGGAGTTACGAAAGTGACCCCGATGACTCACGGAGCAAGGTTTTTCGGATGGCTCCAGAGGGAGGTTGGCTCCCTTCCTGAGGGAGCTGGGAGAGCCCTTCGCAGATATGCACACTTGATAAGAAGCAGGAAATCTGAAGGAAACGCAAAGTCAACATGAGGGCTTGACAAAGAACCACCAGGTAATTCTGGACGAGGAGTCTGGCTGCCTGGGGCAAGACCTTTGCCATTGGTTCGCAGCAGGGGCATAGGATGGAAAAGATACAGATGTTCCCAGAGACAGGCAGGCAGCGGAGGAAACGGAGGGAAGATGGAAGGAAGGAGGGCAGAGAGTCTAGAAGGGAGTGTAACCTCCCCTAGTTCTGTCACATGTCACTGCCTGTAAGGCAGGAAATTCCCATGGACTTTTGACCACCTTCTAGTAAAAAGAAAAACAGCATCACGCTACTTAACAATGAGATGTAACACATTGAGTGCCCAAATTTAAGCTCGAATAAAAGATGCTTGGTGGACGTAAGAGAGTATTACGAAAATACCAATTACCTCAAGTCAAAGTCACTGTAATTACTTTCCTCCCTCTTGGAATAGGTCATTACTGTGAACTGGTGAAACCGACTGCCATTTCTGATCCACTTCCCATTATTTCTGGTGGCTTGCCAGTGCACTGGACTCGCAAGTGGGATTGTGGATTACGATGCTTTCAGCATCCCACAACACGTTCATATCCAGCTCCATCCAAATGATGGGTCCTTCTCGTGGTTTAAAAAAAAAAAAAAGACAAACTAGTTTTCATGATGACAGGGAAACGTTTTATGATCAGTAATGTGGGAACAACATTTCAGCCACTTCCACTTGTTACGGACTCAGGAGTGATTCAGACTGGAGATAAGACAAGAGCCTAACTTTCGTGTCACAGCCAGTGTGTAACCCCACAGCCTATTTGCCTAGCACTCTTCCTGCTTTGCTGATTAGGCACCTGACATGGTAGGTGGGGGCCAATTGCACAAAGTATTGCAATAATGTTTTAAAACTTAGAGCAGACTTTTCAGATCTTATCCTCCCCAATCGCGTCTTACCTCTCTGCAGCCACGGCTGTCATGGAGTAAATGCTCACAAACATTGCGGTAATGGGGAACCAGTTCTGAAACCTGCAGAATTCCTTGCCAAAATACCAAACGTTGTGACTGGCGTAAATAAAATTGAAGATGGTATTGAAAGCGGACATCAGCAAATCCGAAAGAGCCAAATTAACAATGAAGTAATTGGTAGTAGTCCTCATTCTCCTGTGCGCTAGAATAATCCAGATGACAGTGATGTTGCCAACAATCGATGCGATAACTATGAAGGAATAGGTGATAGCCCACAAAGCAATTTGCCATCCCGGCTGGGTAAACTGGGTTACTGCCATCTGATTGTCGCTGTCCTCGAGGGAGTCAGCCTGCAAAATGTTGCTAGCATTTGAAACGGAAAATGTGCTCATGTTTTTTCTTCAGCTAAGCATAAAACAAAATCAACTGGCATCTGCTCGTTTTCTTGCAGTAAGTGCTGGTGTTATGAATCCCCATGCATATGACTTAAGTGCTGTTAAAAAGACATCAGGATGGGATGTCTTATGTCCTCTCCTGTTTTCCAAGTGAGGCAATGCAGTTCCAGGAGGAGATGATCGATAGCAAGGGCCTCCTCCTTGCCTGGCATTTTAACCTGTGTGTGAAGAGCAAAAACAAGACAATAACTCTTCTCGCTTGAGGTCCTTTTTCCTGTAAAAAAAGAAAAAAAAAAAAAGAAGGGGGTTGCTTTCCAGGTGAGTGACAGGCGATCTCTTCCTTTAGATTGTATTCAGGGCCAAGAAAATATAAATAGAAGTATTAGAAGTATCAAGTCATAAATCATTTCAATCCAATAGAAATCCCTTTTTGGGGCAGTGGTTTTCCAAGGCACCAGGTATCCGACCCCTCTGCAGTGGCACTGAGGACACGCGGCTGTCTCTGCCTGCGTAACTGCTAAGTGCGAGGCAGGAGCTGTGCTGGGATAGATCTTCTGCAGGGTTTAAGGGGACTTTGAAAGGAGGTGGAGTCTCTTGCAGGCAAAAGCTAAACAACCAATTTGACATCAAATGAAATGCAGCAAAGTGGTGCTTAAAACTCTTCCTCCCTCCGTTTGTTTTGAAATGATCTCTGAAATGGACATGCTGCTGTATTAGCGTTCGTAGGCTTAAATGCAAGCGTAGCTGCTTTGCTGGGTTTACCAGTCCTGCAGTCCTTGTATTTCCAGGACCCTCCCTGGATCGGTGGGAGCTCTTCTTGCAAAAAAAGAAACAAAATATATTCAACATGATTTGAGCAAGGTGGTCTTGCTCTCTGCAACTATTTGGAGGCTTGCGGGCGTTTTTGATATGTTTCACTTAATGGCGACTGTCCAATATAATATGACTCAACCAGCCATGTTTAATAGATTTGGTATGATTTGATTTATATAAATTACAGCAACGTCTCCTGTTGGTGCTTGAAGGCTCGCCGGTGAATACTGCCAGGAGAGAGGCATTCTTTATGGCCAAACCTGACCAGTGACTTCTAATCAGGGAGAAGCTGGCACCCAGGATCTCATCTGGAGCTCCAGAAATCCATCTTCAGCTGCTGTCTAGCACAAAGGAGCCTCAGCTCCCAGCCTCCACGCTCCTGCGATGCTGAGGGGCTGAACGAGGGGTGCTGGAGCCCAGGTTTAACTCCCCCCACGGATCCCTGCATCCCATTTCCCACTGTGTGGTGTAGAAATGTGTACGTGAGGAATCCACGCCTGGTCCACCTAGGAGAGGGGAACCCCTCAGCCCATCTCTGCTCAGAGCACGGCTCTCTTGCTCGCTGGATTTGGAGCAAACTATGTAAACACATGCAACACGTAGAGGCTGAGATTTTAGAGTGCTTGGCACCAGCTCATGCCTGCTCTTCTGGAAACTAAAAGTGTTTCAGGTATTAAAACGTGTTTTCAGGATTCGACGCTCCTGCCCGAAGGAAAAACTCCCCCTGTGCGTGCGGTGCAGGGGCGGCAGCAGTTTTCTGGCTCCCGTAGTTCCTGGAGCTGCAGCCGCAGCTGTGCCAGGCTCCCCTGCAACGGCAGGATTTACCGGGCCAGGATCCCTTCCTCCAGCAGGTCCGTGCAGGAAGGCTCAGAGTGGACTCTTTCCTTCATTTGTTAATTTCTGGAGGCAGCCTTCAATTAACCCATCACCTAACGATCTCTATTCTTTAAAGCGAGTCTTCTCTAGTACAGTATTATGAGTGTTGTTTTCTAGAAACGTGTACCTGTAATATTATGGGTAATATCTCATCCTCCTCACGATGGACTGTACTGCAGGTAATTCAGCTCACTTCCTCGCCCAGAAACTGCGGTAACACGCTTGTACGTATCTTCTCGTGCATGGCAAAGCTGTTCTGGGTTCTTCTCAAAAGTCTTCCACTGACACCTTGTTAAACAGCTGATGAACCTCCCACTTTGTGTACTGCAGTGCAGGAAGGCTTTTCGTCCGTTTTGTGATACGAATTCAACAGCTAAAGGTGTTGTTCAGATATTTTTCTTTGGCTCACTCAAATCTCTGTAAATTCTAAAGAGAATATAAGCAAAAGCCTCAGCTGAGAGCATAGCTGAAGTACTTCGTCAGTCTCTGTTATAGAAAGCACAGCATTAGCAAGCACTCAAAAAAAAAAAAGTACTGATGTTTTGATGGTGAAACCAAAACCCCTGTCGGCTGACCTTGAATTTGAAGAGGGTCAGGGTGCCTGCGCTTCCCACCACTGCCTGCTTCTGAACCGTCTGCACAGACATCTGAGCCGGTACTCATGTTCACTGGAGGGCAGCCACCCCTGGGTCGACATTTCACTGTACAAATCATTGGGACCTGCTTTCATTTGTACACACCCACACCTTTTAGTCGTTTGCTGGTTGCTCATTGACAGGGTTATTGTCCTGGAGCCCGGCCAGCTATGGAGTGTGGTCCGTGGGCCTTTTGACTTACAAACTGGAGCAACTTTTACACAGGCAGACTCCAAATTCCTCAGGAAAGTCCTGCTCGCTTGTGACTATGAGAAAAATCTGCTTTGCAATGTTTTTGGAGATATACCAGGAAAAGGGACTATCTGAAAGCAGGGTTTTGGGTTTGGCTGGTTTCATTGTTGTTTTTACTATGGGCAAGATAGAGGCCAAACATTACTGTGCTGAGTCACTGATTCCAGGCCTGGGCAAACGGGGAGAGAGGCAAACACCAGATGTGGGTCTGGAAGGTCGAGAAGGGTGAATAGGGTACATTTTGTCTGTCGGAAAAATAATAGAAAGTAATATAGGTGGTAGAGGCTTTTATCATGTTGCCCATTGGACTCGGCTTTGAGAGGAAGGACCTTTGTGCAGGGAACAGCTCTGAGACCAGGACATGAGGACCACGGGCATCCACCTTGCGTGGGGCAACATGAAGCTGGACTGCAGCTTTATCAGCCAGACTTGAGCTGGAAGAAAGCAGCAGAAATGCTGCTGGCAGCCCTGAAATGCTTGGGGTCTTCCTGCCACTCCCTGGTTCAGGGCTAGCTGTGCCTCACTTACCTTTTCCGCAGACCTCCCAACGTCCTGGGCCAAACGCTCTGGAGACTGTCGCTCTTGAAGACCGTGCGCGGGACCTACCGTGCCTTGTGCACACTTGCAACAACCTGGTGGCCTTGAAGGAGAGAGAGGAAATGTGGAAGTTACCCTGGTTCTTAACACGAGATGAACGAAAGTGCCACCAGATCAGCCCTCGGCGTCCGTTCTCGGGAGCAGGTGCTGTAACAGGCGACCTGCCTCCGTGCTGCCGGCGATGCCGAGCTCTCGGCTGGAAAACTGCGGCTCAGTGCTTCATCGGGCTGGAGGAGAGCGTGCAGCCAAGGAGGACCCTGAGCACCGCAGGCAATTCGTAACACCTCAGTTAAACCACTGTTTACCGCTAAACTATATCACGTCCAGAAATCTTGCCATTTCGCTGTTTAGACGAAGCCTGGGATTTAGACAAAAGAGGATTATTCAATTATTTTCATACGGTTTCATAGCAGAAACCCGTTTGGACGTTCTGGCTCGCCCTAGAGTGAAAACAACAGGAAAATGGATGTTCCTTTCAATCGGCTTCCCCATGCGGCCCCTTGTGCTCTGAAATTTTATTTGCAGAAGCCGGAGCACGAAAGACAAAGTAAGGCGTTAGGAAAGTCAAACCAAAGCTCTTAACCGAGTTAAGCAAGGAAAACGCGTAAGCGACAGGACCGTGTTCAGGTGTGCGCGATGCCCACGGTCAGCTGCGTCCCAGCGCTGGCAGTACGTGCAGCGCGACTTCCAGACCGCGGGCGTCAGGGACGATCGCAAATTCGTGTGCGGACCGAAGTTGTTGATGTTTTAGGAGGCGAACGCTCCAAAGCATCGCGTTATACGGCGGAAACGCAAGCGCTGCTGAGCCCTCCTGTCACCGGCAGGGACCTGAGGTGTTTCTCACGCGTGGCCTGGGCCGTTCCCTCGTGGGGCAGCGGGCGGGGAACCGGCGGAGGGCGGCGGCCTTCGGGGGCCGCCCCCCGGCGCTCGGATTCCGCCCCCCCCGCGCCGTTCCCTGCGGGCTCGCCCCACGCCCGCG
>VXAL01015580.1:349756-376507 GCA_013399475.1 Chauna torquata
GAGCCGAGCCGGGCCGCGCCGCTGCTCGGCGGGCTGCTGCTCCCCGCCGGAGGGAGCCGCTGCCCCCGTTCCTCGGGACGGTTCCTCTCCCCGGCTTCTTCGGGCCGCTGCGGAGCTCCGCGGTGAAGCCCCGCGTGTTTTCCCGTGGGGACGGGGGCTTAAACGGTGCTTGCAGGGCTCCGGGGCGATGGTGTTTGGCTGCGGGCGGCGTCGGGGTGCGAGATGCTCGGGCAGGGGTCCCTTTTGTCTCCGGCTTTGGGTTTCAAGGCGTGGGAGAGTCGCTTTGGGCTCACCGGCTTCGGGAGCGGGTGCCGCTCTTAAGCCGCGGGCTGAGGAACGAGTGAAGACGACAACGCGAGGTGCTGCGGGTGTAGTTCAGACTTTCGGGGGATCCCGGGTACCTTTAGTACCTTCTGGTGTTTTCCTCTTAACAAACAAGCAAACAAAAGACCCCCCTTTATTTTAGTCTCCGGGAGCTTCCTGCGTTACTCGGTTATTCTGTACGTGCGATTTTTGGAAAAGGAAGGCGGCTTTGTTGTGCTGCTTTTCAGCCCCCCTTTTGCAGCGTGCCCCACGCACAAGGTGCACGCCGGCTGCTTTTGGCCCCCGGGGGGCCGTCGCTGGTGGGATGCAAAAGCCTGTCTGGTAGCAGAAGGAGGGCCCTGCTGACGCGTTTCTCTGAGGCTGCCTGGAACAAAGCGCCTTTCAAGCAGCGCGAGGGTTTTATTTACTGCTCGCAGTTGTTTGCTGCGGATTTTCAACGCTCTGGTCCTTGTTTATAACTACACGCTTCCGTTTTCCTGCCGTGCCGTGGGCAGGGAGGAGGCGGCCGATGGCATTCGCGGATGGCGTTCGCTGAACATCAGCCTTGTTGGGAAGCACGGCGCAGACCAGGCTGACAGCGCTGCTCGGAGCGTCGGGCGGATGCGTCAGGTACAGGCCCGTGGCCGCTCTGCCTCCCGATGTCACCCGAGCTTTTTAAAAAATTGGTTGTCACCGCAAGAGTCTCAGGCATCTGCTCGCCCGGTGAGCGAGGCCGTAGCCTAATTTTTGTCACCTGGCTGAAACAGCATCCAGCATTTCAAACAGAGGGTGCTCCTGTTAATTGGCACTTTATTTAGGAACAAATATTATCAATACAGGGTTAAAACCAGTAGTTAGGAAAAAAAATGCTTTTCTTTTCTCTTGGGAAAGCAACTTCTGTGCCTGAGAAAGCCCCTGGTATTTGCTGGCGGATACTCAGTGAACACGAGTCAAAGCCGGTTCGTTTTTCCTGCGGGCACGGTATGAATTGCCAAATTCAGAGCTTTTGGGAAGGATGCAGGATGTAAACAGTTTGTGTATTTGTGGGCTGCCTACGTAAAAGCCGCGTTTCCACCTCTGGTCACAGGAAGGGAGAACGCTCCCGGAGAAGAGGTGCTGGTGGGATGAAGGTCTCGCTAAGTCAGCGCGTCGGCGTGGTGAGCCCTAGTAGAGGTTGAAAAGATTTTTATTTAATGCTTCAAAAAAACACAAGATAATAAAAGCGTAAATCCTCTCTGTAAGGAGTAAGGATTTCAATCGTGTAATTAGGTGGGTTTTTTCCCTGTAATAGTTTTTTTATGCTTCAAAACCTGTATAAAACGTGGAATGCACATGTGCATCTGCTGTACAGTGGATCCATCCGAGTTTTGTATTTGTTAGCTGATGCTTTTACCCAGCGGTAGCAGCGATGCTGGTGAATGCAGCTTGAGGCCTTCCTCCCTTTCTGCGGCGCGTGCTCTCTGCAGGCCACGTTTTGCAGGACTGTTGTTTCGGAGTTGCTGGAGGGAGTTTCATTACACTGAGGTTTTGTGTTCCTCTTCTCGTGAGGTGCCGTCATCTTAATGCCGAGCACCCCGAAGCCCTGCAGAGCGGCAGGCTTGGCGTACCGCTGGAAGGAAGCAGGGGAGCGGTGGGAACTTCCCATTGTCCCTCGTGGGTCACGAGATACCTTTAATCCTGCAATTTTTTTAGGATGCAATATTGTCTGCCTTGGTCCTTGGGAAGGAAATGTGTGGGTGTTTAGGTGTTTTTTTTTTTTTTTTTGGCCAAGCTGATTGCAGAGAACAAAAGGCAGGACCGAAGTTTCTCGTAGACTTAACGTGCTAGGGGTAGCCTTGGGGGACGTATGAGCAAAGGGCAGCTGGCAGGGGATGAAGACGCACGTGCACATAAATACCTCTGCGTGCGTCTGCGTAAAGCTTTTGCGGTGTGAACGCATCTTGTATTTCTACTTGCAGACACCTTTGAATCCTTACAGATCATCTTAAATTGGAGTATTTTGATTAGAAAACTACCCCTAAGAAAAATATATTTCAGTAAAATGCTCTGGTCTTGAAACAACACACTTCTGAGATTCAGATGATTTCCGTCAAGTTTTCACGCCTGTTATTTTGCGTCCAATGTCATTACTTTGAAATCTCTAAGTAACGGCTCTGCCGTGCAGGTGTTTAGCTTATTAATGGTGCTCTAGCATTTGCTTGCTCGTCTTTAAGTTACGTTATCCCCTGCTTTCCTACCAGCATAAACGTGCTCTGGACATGAGGGTATTGGGGTTTTATTTTTATTTAAAAAGAAAAAAAAAAAATCCGCAGTACCAGAACTCCTGAACCGTGTGTACGTGTACAAAACTCGCAAGCTGTAAGGGAGCCGAACGTCCGTCTGCGTCTGCTTTGCAGCTCTGCTGTCGCTGCAAGAGCGGACAATTGTTTTATTTCGCTGCGGCTGAACCAGCCAGCGCCGTCCACGGAGTTTGCCAGGCGAACGCTGCTGCTGCTGCAGTTGTGCTTTAAGCCCCGAAAGCTGGAGTCTGCGATGGGAAAACTGACGCTGGTGCAGCGGGGGTGGCTGCCAGGGGTGCACGAGAGGCATTTTAGGGGACAGGCGTTCGAAAGGGTGGGAGATCCGAGTGTCCTCGTTTCTGCCAGCCGTGGTTCGAGGCCTGTTTGGTTCCCACAGGCTGCGCCGCTCCGGTGACGTGCACGGCTGGGTTTCCGGGTTGAATGTGGGCATCCTTAGTGGTGTGCAGGCCTTGGTAGGCACTGCCTGAGCTGAGACAGAGTCACAAGTTAACGAATGGAAAAGGGGACTTTTTTGTCCATCTAAAGCCATTTTTTTTTTCCCCCAATTATCTAAACCAACAACAACAAAAAAAACCAATTTTCCTGGAGGCTCTTTCAGAAACGCGGCAGCTTGGCTGTGGCACTGGAAAACAGCTCTTTGGTGAGCGCTGAAACGCAGCGCGGGAGGTGAACTTCAGCAGTGACGTGCAGCTGTGGTGGGCTGGTGAGACCGAGGATTTAATGAACAACCGCCCTGGTCTCCAGTTTTAGCCGAGTATTTCGTTGTCCTAAAGGTCTGCGTGAACCTCAGCAGCCTTGCGTTGCTGTCGGGTGCCTGTATTTTGCTAGAGCACTGTTAACGCTGTTTCGTTGTGCTTATTTTGAAATGAAGAGACTTCGCAAGTTTTAAATTCTGTCATTGTTTTTGTACGGTTCTGAGACGCTTTCCTTGATTGATTTATCTGTATTTAAAAATTTCAAACAAAGTTGTTTATCTTGTTCTCTGCTTGAAAAATAATTTATAATTTATTACTCAGTCATTTAATTTTTTTGAGACTATAGCTAACACTGCAAATTGACCACGTAGTAGTGTAATACCCGATTACGGTTTTACAGCAGAAAGGGTCGAATCATATGAAGGGTAGACCAGAGTACCTGCTGTTTGTCCACTGTGTTTTCCCTTCTGTCACGCGTAACCTTACAGCACAGTTTCTAAATTTGTCAGAGGAGGAGTCGCTTTGAATTTGGTCGTGTCAAATTTTAAGTTGCTTTTTAAATACTCCCATATACCTATTTTTATGGGTGAACCCTTCTGAGATTTTTTTTAGCGACAATTTGGTGGCATTCCTCTCACATTGTCCTTCGGATTTATTCTTCTGGCCTGTAGAAATCAAGTATTTCCAGTAAGTTGCTATTTATTGTAAAACACCTAATAAAGAAAAAAAATATTTCACCTGCTGGGCTCACGATCTTGCAGCTGAGTAACTTACGGGTCTGGCTAGACCTCTGTCTGGGACGTACCACGTCGTACCAAAAAGCCTCGTGTCATTGCCAAGTGTCTGTGTGCAGGCAGCAGGCTCATGGTTCTTGCGGAGAAGTCAGGGCAGAGGAGGGGACTGTTGTTTATCTGGTTGCCAACATGATTGATTTGAGTCTCGGGGGCTTTGTGGGACTTCCCTGAGGATTTGCCTGACTGTTTGAGTTGAAGTTTTTCCACCGCAGTGTTCATGATTGAGTATTGTGGAGTTATTCTTTTTTTTTTTTTTTCTTCCAAATTCAGCATAATTTAAATCGACTTGCAGCGTGCCACAGGATTAATACCAAATGATTTTGACCTAGCCGTAACTATTTTGATTGAAATATCTTTAAATTGTTAAATGAAATGCATCACTTCTTGCTTCACTTGCCAGCTGCTCAGGAAAGTGACATCATTTCCAACGTGCAGTTTTTTCCTTTAACTGGGCGCGTTTCCCACGGTGGCAGGAGGAGCGGAGGTGCAGGATACACCTGGCCGTGTTTGGTGACCCTAAATACGACAGGAGCCGGGCTGGGTAGTGAAGCCTGCCGGTGGGTTAGAAACAAAGCACTTGTGCAGTTTAAGGAGAATTTTACGAAGTGCGGCAGCCGTGCTCAAAGCGTGGAGCTGCTGAAGTGTTTCCAAAGCCAGGTGCTGCCCATCGGGCGTGTTGGGCGCCTGGCGGCCCGTTTGCCGACATTTACGGCGGCGGCCGAAACCTCCTGCACCAGAGGGTGAGTGGTGCTGCGTCGCGTTGAGCGAAACAGAAATCCCCAGCTCCTCAGAAACCACTGTTGCTGCTGGGCTTCACCGCGCACATCAAAAGAGAGCATGGTTACAGCGGACGTGTTAACACGCGTTGTTTTGATGCAAAGGGGCATACGAGCTGTTGGTTGCAGACTGGCTTAGAAATTACGATATTTTAGGGTGTATATATGTATATATCTATATACAGACAGGGAAAGAGACAGACACGCAAAGGAGGAATATCAGTGCCATGGCACTTTTTACTGTGTGCAATATATGTGATGTCAGATGAGTAATAAATTGCATTTTAAACAAATCGGAACATACATAACTGGTTGAATTCCAGGATGTTAAAATGTTATTAAATATTTTTTGGAAATGAACAAATCTCAGGTTTTTCTAACCTAGCTTTTTTCTGCTTTGGTCTTTCAGTTTTTTTTTTAATTTTTTTTTAAATCTGATTTGAGTGTTTCACAGGTTATAATTAATTCTGAAATGAGTAACAGATTCATGTGTACTCATAAAATGTCATCACTATTTACTGGGAAGAAGCGTAACATCTGTGTTCTGTTTTTTTTGTTTCAGGTGATCGGAGCCCTTGTTCTCGCTGTTGGGATTTATGCAGAAGTTGAAAGACAAAAGTACAAAACTCTAGAAAGTGCCTTTCTAGCCCCAGCAATTATTTTAATCCTTTTGGGTGTTGTAATGTTCCTTGTGTCTTTTGTGGGTGTACTGGCTTCCTTAAGAGACAATTTATGCCTTCTTCAAGCAGTAAGTGTTTTTTTTTCTTTCTTAATTGTATTGTGAGCTTATTGCTTTTTCTTCTTAGTGTTGCATAAATTTAAACCTATAGCCCGTTCTGTGTCTGCGCTGAAGAATATTCCAATATGCATGTTTTTTTTCTCTTGTTTGGTCCCTTAACTGTGGTCTGTGGATGTCTTGTGATCCGGGGGAACTTGTGCAGCAAGCAGTTTTCACTACTCCATGGGTCCCTGCATCACCGCTTGCAGGCACTGATGGGTAATAGTAGTCCACAGCAGACAGCAGACCAAAAGATTGGAGAGTCATAGCTTTATGATAGCTGGCTCCTATGGCACATTTTATTTAATAGGTGGGCTTTGATTCCTCCTGATGATTAATTTGCTGTCTTTAAAATATATCCAGTTGTGACTTTGTTGAAAGTGGAGCGGAGTCAAGGCAGGAGATGTCTGCGTGGGGGAACCGGGATGAGTGCTGGAGGTAAAATAGTAAAGGGCAGAAGAAGGATTAAGAGATTAAACATCATCTAAACCACAGAGCCAGAGCTGTGGGGGGGTGCTGTTGGTGCACAGAAGGGGGACTGCAGGCTTGCAGCGGCTGGGGAGGGAGACCAGGAGGTCTGCAAGGCTGATGGAGAGGAAGAGGAGGGTGTCCCAGCACCAAGACGTCTTGCAGCAGCACTATAGAAATATCTTCTTTGTAACCCTTTTGGTGGCAAAACCCAGATTGTCTGAGATCATCTGTTTTGGCTGGAAGTAGCTAGTCTACTCTTTTAAGAAAACTACTGTTAAAAATACAAAAAGTGAGCTCAAAATGTAAAGTGGTGATTTGTATTTAAAAGCAGGTCTAGGATGATGGTAAGTTGCTGCAGGAATCTGCTGCTAGTAGTGCCCTGTCTGCAAGTGCTGCAAGCTACATGAGGGAGAAGCCGTATTTCATCCTGCCAGTGATACGACAGGGTCAGAGCCTGTCTCTGAGAAAAGCAGGTTTTGAAGTTAAGGGCTTTATGGAGAACAAGCAGGAGTGTGAGTTATTATCGGTCACTGTGGATATTGTGCAAACTCAGCTGTTGACATACCCTTTGACGTGAGCCTGGCAGCACGATACATGCTCTTTTTCTGGTCTGGCAATGCCATAAGCACGTGTCCTGCTTCGGGGGAATCGTGTTTGAGAGGAATTAGCGCTGCCACTTAGCCAAAAAGCCCACAAAGTCTGGCTGCAACTTCTCTCTGCGAATGCAGGGGAATTTCTTTCAGCTGTGAAGCTGCGAGCCTGTACGGTGGGCGGTCTGAGAAGCCACGAAGCGCAGAGGTTAGTTGTGGTCGCTAGTGGTTCTTCCAAAAGCTTCTCGTTTCCACCCGGAGGAAGCCCCTAGGGAGAGAAGCCGCAGGTCAGGCTGGCGTGGATCAGGCTGGTGGTGGTGGCTGAGGTCTGGCTGCCTTCGGCTGGGATGTGAAGTGTGGGGGAAGGTGTAGAAATGGGCGTTGTGGCGGGAGCTGTGTAGCACCTCAGGGCTTCCCTCGGGCTCAGAGACAGGGGTCCGTCCTAAGGGAGACATGAAACGGGAGCAGTTTTTCTCTCCAGTGCCTGGAAAGCGTAAATTTCTGAAGAAATGCTAAATACCTGGTATGTTACAGGGGCCAAAGCAAGAGGTCACTGTGAATTTTGAAATTATGCTGGAAGTTGACTGAAAAGTGTTGTGCTATCATCCCCAGAGGTAAAGAGAAATACCTGGGAACGTGTCCTGAGATGGCAGTGATTTCCTTAATTCTCAGCCTGGTTTTGTTTCCTCATCTGGTGCAGAGGACATTTTCTGTGCGTGTTGTGGTGGAAAGCCTGGTAGGGCATTTGAATGAATAAAGTCCCTAATGTCTGTTTCTCAGACTGATTCCATATTTAGCAGGAAAAAAGATATCTGTCTGGCCAGTAAATTCGTGACACTGATACCAGGTATTGACGGGACAGAAATTAAACCAGCACGCTGGGGTGGAGCGAGCACTGCGGAGAGAAGTCCTGCAGCTGCCCGGGGTTCGGCAATAGGGAGGGCTGTAGCAGAAGGCACCCGCCCTCGTTAAAGCACTCGTTCCTGATCAGAAGAGCGGGGGCACCAGCGATGTTGCTGGACGCACATCTAACTTAAACTTGACGGGAAGAACCTCCTCCTCCTGAGGGTAATGATAGGTTTGCTCTAAGAGCGTTAGAGATTATTTTCAGATGAGAGATCGTAAAACTTCTTTCCTGATGAATTTTACTGTTACGAAGTAGACCTAAATTCACATAACAGATCTTGTATACCTAGAGAATCCTTTGGATGGGGAAAACATTTTGAAGTACTGGCACATCTCGGTTATTTCATGGCGTTGCTGTGGATTTCTTCATATTTTTTTCCATATTCATATATTGCATGTGCTTTGTTAAGTAGTCACAGATACGTGTGTTGTGGTTGTGTGTCGATGTACAGGAGTGTGTGTGTGTGTGTGTGTATCTGTGTGTATACACACACACAAGTAAATGAATTGAGAGCTAGGTGATACAACTTTTCTTACCGTGAAGCACAGTGAGTCCTATCAGTACTCACGGTGCAGGCTCTGCAGCCAAGTGACTGCTTGGTGGTGCAGCACTGCTCAGTTCCCACTTCTGAAGCAAAACACTGAAATGTACCAAGGCTGGAATTTGGCTTTGATTTAACACAGGCAAATTAATAGAAAATGGTTTGGATTATCTTAAAGCACTGCTTTACTCAAGAAATGAAAACAGAAGTGTTATCTTTGCTGGAAGCATAAAAACGTAATGTTCTGTGTGTTTTGTAGCAGTTCATTTATATACTTTGTTCTGTTATAGGGAGAAGTGTCTTGGCATGATAAATGCATCAGTTGGTTTTGGTTCCATTCAAAGCAGTAAAATAATATGTTTGCCAACTGAGGGGGAAAAAAAACAATCACTCAAGTGAGGAAAAAAATCTTTCTTGTGACATGAGCAATTTTTATAAGAACAACAAAAGAAATTTCTTTCTTTAAAGACATCTCGTATTCAGGAAGCCAAGTGTGTTGGCAAATGAGTGCTATAGACTTAAGCACACTAACTGAAAGAGTACTTATGTTTTGTTCTGCTTAACATCTCACATGCCATTGTTTTTCTGCAGTTCATGTACATTCTTGGTCTCTGTTTGCTGATTGAGCTGACTGGTGGAGTTGTGGCATTGATCTTCAGAAATCAGGTGGGCAGCTTGAATTGAGATTTTACTCACCCAGAATGTTGTTCACAATCCGTGAAGTTGTGGCTGTGCTGCTGAGCGCGGAAAAGGTATTAAATTGGTCACCTGAGCAGTAGCTGATGGAAGCCTGAAGGCAAGAACAGGCTTCTCAGGGCCTCTCAGGTTAGGGAAGGGTGGAATTGGTCATCAGTTCTGGAAACGAATTCCAGATTAAAGAATTAGGAGAAAATCTGTTAACTTAATCTGTTA
This sequence comes from Chauna torquata, assembly GCA_013399475.1. Lineage (NCBI taxonomy): Eukaryota > Metazoa > Chordata > Aves > Anseriformes > Anhimidae > Chauna > Chauna torquata. The sequence goes on from VXAL01015580.1 coordinate 358,824, forward strand.
ACTAACTACGGGCAAAATGAGTTTCCAGCTCTTAATGTATTACGAAATGCTTTCTTCTAATTTTCCTCATGTGTCTCGGATTGCTGTTTCAGAAAGTTTCCAGCTGGATTTGGAGACTAAGTTATTTTTTACTGGCCAAAATGTTTTATCTTGCATAAGGGACACCTCTTCCCTGCCCACGTCCATAAGCAACATAACTCATTTCTGTAGGAGACCCCACCATTTACAAGCTTACTGTAACTATATAAAAAACTTTATTTTTCTAAATGGAAAGCAGCAGACTATTTTTTTTTTTTTTTCCTATTAGAAAAGTTTCAAAATGTAAATGTGCTCACCACGGCTGTCCTTGGCCCGGCACAAGGAGTTCCTGTGGGTTATGGTGGGAGCACCAGGCTCATCTGAACGGAGCAGATCGGCCTCAACAGTGTAGGAGGGGGCATCACGGGACACAGAGAATTTGGCTGACAGAAAATTACATAAATACCAACTGTGGTATTTGCTGAGAGGGTGAGGAAGAATTGCTATCAGCTTTCGTACACAGAAAGCGTATTGTTGGTTTTCTGCGCGTTAAGCGGTTTCGTGACGCGTTTATTGGCTGTCTGAGCAGGGCAGCTACGCTCGCGGGCCAGCATTTTTTATTTGTTTTATGAGATTAATGGACAAGTTGGGGTTAGGATGGGGAGGAGAAGGAAGTATTTAATAAGAGCTTAGACTAAGAGTCTCCATTTAAGTGCTGATTGTTTTACACATCCCATTGTTTTTTTCTGTTTCGTTCTCTATTTCCTTCTCAGATCTGGGACAGTCTATTTCTTTTCTTTGAGTCATGCTTCTTGTAAGAAATATCTTTCAGCGGCATGTATTTACGAAGAAAGCATTGTTTGTATGTGTGTGCTTGTGTACAGCTTGCCCGTTTGCCGTAATGCGTGAGCCATGCTTGGATGTGTTACAACAACTGGATTTCCTAGGGTCCTGCTTGTCCTTATTCTTCATGTACATTTGGTACTCCTCTTGTTTGTTTCAGTTGTGACTCGGACTCGATAATATCGTGTAGTGTTGTTGTTTCTGCCCGTTACATCTACAGCAGTAGTTGCAGAGCCTGTGATGCAGGTGTATACGTTACGAAGAGCCTCCTGAGCCTGGCGGGAGGACAAAGTGTATCCTAATGTGCCAGGGGCGAGTGTTGAGTCTCAAAGGGGTGATACGTAAAGGTGGCACGAGAATAGTCGGTATTTGCTGCTGTTTGTTCTTTGACAGTTAGGGTAGTCCTGCTAAATCCCTTGTTATTTCTAATAGCTGATATGATAACTGTTTTTTTTTTTTTTTTAAAATAAAAAAGATAAAAAAAAGGTTGTTCTTTTGTACTCATCAGTTATGCTTGGGACTTGAACCTGCTCTTTGATTTTCAGCATTTGTAACCTGTTAATCTTGTTTTACTTTTGCCTTCTAGACAATCAAATTTTTGAATGATAATATCAGAAGAGGAATCGAGAATTACTACGATGATTTAGACTTCAAGAACATCATGGATTCTGTTCAAAAGCAGGTTTGTTGTTTTTTTTTTTTCTTTTTCTGCAACTAACTCAATTCCAAGTGATGCCAAGATGTGGCGGGTTCTCGGTGACAGCTAACAGTTTTTCCAGTAATGTTGTAATCAAATTCATATTGACAAGGGGGATGAGATCTTGTGTGTCAGCTGCTGTTACGGCGTTGCTGTGGGCAGGGCTCCTCCAGTGTCCCATCTGGCATTTAAAGTGCTCTAAATCACTGCGAGAAGGGAGGGCAAAACACAGCTTTCGCCTTGGTAGGTGTGACTGATGATCAAGGCCAGACCCTGCAAATACTTAAGCTTATACGGGCCCCACAGCCAGATTTGGACAAATTCAGCTTAAGTTCCACCCAAGTTCTTGCTCTTAGTGTTTCTGCTGACTGGTCCAAGACATTCAAAAACATCTAGTTAACAGGAAGTGCTGGATGAGAAGAAATTAGGTGGCAGTTAGACTGTTTGAGCCCAGTTGGTTGTATTTTCACTCAAGGGCACATAGCAAGCTCTTTAATAAGGTGGTTATTCAAAGGAAATCCCCGTGGAAGCATATATACCTGTAATTAAAATTCAGAAATTGTGTTGAGCACAGCTGAGCATTACTTAATGGCACGTGTAGTTGACTCATAGCCTTTTTTTTTTTTAACGCTGCTGTGTTGAAATGTTTATTGGCTTACCGAAGAGTTCTGCCATACAGTTCAGAGACTATAGAAGAAGCAGAAAATGTTCAGAAATGTGCTCACGGAGCCCATGTGATGTCAGCGACCATGCCAAATAAAAATAATAAAAAAAGTTAACTTACTAAATGGTATGTATGTTTCATGACATCGTTATGGAAATGGCAGCCTGCTTCAAAAACCAGAGTTAGCACGGAAAGTCTGTCGAAAACAAACCGTCCTGAGGAAATTTTGTCATAATACTTCATAATGCTTTAAAGTTTCCATGCACTGCCCAAAATTATGTATATGTGCAGCAAATATAAATGTTAGTGATTAAATAAACTGCTGGTGTTCACTTTGTTTTAAATGAAGGGAAAATTTATATTAAGCTAGTGTTAACTTACAGTATTTGTTTACCAGATCTCAGTTCTACCAACTAAATTATACCTGAAATATTTTAGTGAATTTTATTATGCCTTATATCAACACGATTGTCTTTTGGATGCATTTAGAAATGTAGTCAAAATCCTTATTAAAAACAAAGCAAAACAACACCCTCCCTCCCAACACACACACACACACACAAGAAACATGAAGGACTACATTACAGCTCTAGATAAAGTGAATATAAAAACATTGTTCAACAATTTGTGGGTTGAAAAACTTTCTTTTCAGGTCTGGAAAAGATCGGAGGTGGAGCTTAGCACCAGGTGCTTTGCTCTGACCCCTTGGGTAATAGCTTGATGAGTGACAGAGGAACGCTGTGTATGTCTTGAATTCTTTTCAGTTGTGTTTCTTCTGTGCCGTCGCAATATTTGTGCTGCTGAGGAGCGAGAGCCTCTTGCACCCTCCCTGCTCTGATGGCCGGCATAAAGTAGTGGTCAGCACTTGGAAATGCACTCAAATTGGTTGCCCACACGGAGCTGTGCTGGCCTCGACCAAGCCACTCTCAGATACTTCAAATACCAATGTGGTCTCTTTCTGCCCTTTTTGTTTGTCCAGAACACAAAAGCATTGTTTTGGATATGATTTTATACCAGATACATTATTAAACAGCTTTTCTACTTGGGATCGGAGACTCCTTTCTTCTTCAGTTTGCACAGATCCCTATAGCTTGGCTGATTCTGAAGACGTTCAGGAGGTTTAAATATTTGTTGCTCGATGCAGTCGGAAATATTTTTTTCCCCTTTCTTACATATTTTGTTTGTGTATATAACTGCACTTCAGAAATACATTTATGTATGCCTTTCTGATGAAACAACAGAATTGCTAGGTAGCTGATGTATTCCTCAGTGCTCTTAAAATTGTTTTATTCTTACTTTTTTCTCCAATTGCTAGAAGCGTTTCTGTTAAGATCTGACTTTTTTCCTTTGCCTTTTGTGTCATTTTCCCAGTTTAAGTGTTGCGGTGGGGAAGACTATAAAGATTGGTCAAAAAACGCGTACCATAGCTGTGCTGCGCCAGGACCGCTGGCCTGCGGAGTGCCTTACACGTGTTGTGTCAGAAATACGGTAAGCTCCCCACCGTCTTGCCAGCTGATCAGCATCCTCTAACCTGGTGCCGTGACTGGACCGGGGCTACATGAAATTAAATTTTACTGATGTTTTTCCCAGGGTTTGCTCAGCAGGAAGCAGGGTGCTGGCTCCAGCTTTGCTGGGAAGCCCTGGCCCTGGTTGCTGCCATGAGTGCAGTGATGTGCACCAGCTGCTGAAATTTTAGCAGTTTTAATTCCCTGCTCTTCTTTTGCAGCATAAATGAGCACAAGATAGAGTGATTGAGTATGTGTAAAAGCAGACGTGCGTGGGTGCTTCAGGAGAGGCTGTGTGCATGTTGGGAAGCTGCTGATCCGTCCCTGCTGGCTACTGCGTCCCTGCCTGGCAGGGGACCGCAAGCGGGGGTGAGGCTGGTGTTCCCCTCTTCCTGGGGGCCAGCGGTTGGCAGTGGGGAGAAGCATCACTGGAGCGTGCCCTCGGTACGCGCCTCTTTGTGCCAGCCCTTCCACTGGTGTCAGCCCGGCTTGGAGAAGCGGGTCCACATCACCTTCTGCAGTGTTTCGCGTGTAGCACCTAGAAGCTTGTTTCCTGTACCCGTTTCAGCACAGAGCTAGTGATGGATAGCCTACCGGTGCCTGTTAGACGCTGTCCTTTCATTGTCAGGCATGGGTGTTTAAAAAAAGAAAGAAAAATGCAATAGTAATCTCAGTAATCCGGCTGGATATTGCTGAGAAATGTGTATAGCATGAAGGTGTTTATTACATATGCTTACACATTTTTGTGGGTGAGAAGGAGTCTGTTTAAACTTGCACTGAGCTTTGATTTATTCTCAGAAACCAAAGCTAAACAGTTATGTTTTAAGGTTCTTAGGTGTTTGAGAAGTTGTATATCTGAAAATAATATATGCTGATCCACAACTGCATGGAGCTGGCAGAAGAGCTCAGGATTTTGCCCTCAGTTGATGGTAAAGGAAGCCAGAGATGGCTCGTAAAGAACAATCGGGCTTTTTAGTGGTGATTCAAATATAGTGCTTGCTTTTCCGAATCTCGCATTTCTTGCTTAAAGCCTTGTTTTAAAAGCTTAGTTAATTCATGTGTGTGGAAATACAGCAGTACTATGAAGGCAAGTACTGTAACAAGCAGTGCCTGTTGCTGCTATACAGGAGTTTCCTTTAGAATTATTAGGTCCCAGTTTTGGCGTGTTTGTGTTCCTTATTTTATGCAAGTATTTGCGTTGATGGATTTTGTAACGGAGTGAGTATCAGAGTTGTCTGCAGCAGATGGGTTCTTCTCGCCTCAGTGGGGAACAGAAATAATGCCAGATGCCTTTTCAGCCATGTCGCAGATAATCAAATACATTGTGGATTTCAAAAGCAAACCTATCAGTCGGGAAAGCATTTCTCTGAGGAAATGAAGGATTTTATTGTCCCAATGTTTCACTGCAACCGGGGAGGGGGGGATGAGGCCAGTTGCAGAGTAAACGTAGCCTGTGGTGTGTTAAGCTCAGTGAAGTTAATTGAGAGGCATGGAGAAGCCCCCAAACAACACAGAAGCTTCTTATTTAAGGGTAGACTGTTCAGCAAGACGCTGCAATATGTTGGGGCTTGCAGCTTTGCTGCACCTGGGTGCAGGAACACGGAGCCATTGATGTGCCGCGCTGCGGTCAGAGATGTGTAAGCAGCACGGATGCGTATTGGGCAGGGTGACATTAACACCGTGGCTGTATAGCCAGCTGCCTTTAAAAAAAAAATCAGAAGATGCATAAATCTTGTATGTTTGACAAACTCTTCCAAATACAGTCTGGTTTCTGTCCTGGGAAACTACAGATATGGTTTGTAATTACTCATTCACTTCGTAGTCATGGAAAACTCCTGTTAATGTAGGAGGGTTGGATTCTGATATTTTTTGAAAGCCTTGTGCAAGATGAGCCAGGCTCTGATCACGCTTATGTTGGGCGGCAATCCGAAGGAATTATTGTCAAGTCAAAGTATTTATTAAAGGCTTACACAAGTGTAACTGAGATAAAAATTAGTCCCCAGATGCATAAAAACTTCTGTTTCTAATGCATTCATCTCCATTATGCACAGTTTCTTGTGCCGTCATGTCCTGATAGCAAACGTTGTGTTTAAAATTCAGCGATGTAATGAAGTTCTTTGTTGTCAAATATTTTGCTAATGGCTATGTGTTTATGTTAAGCTCAAGTGTTATGAGAATGCGAAATCTCTCGCAGCAGACATGGCAATACAGTATGCCCCTAGTATTGCAGACTTCGGCTTCCGCGACTGTCACAAATGGGTCCTCATCATGTCTTCAGAGCAGACCTGTTCTGAAATAGGTAGTTTTTTTTTAATTTTAATTTTTATTTTTTTTAAGGGAAGCCCTGACCCTTGTTTGCCTGCCAGTTGCATGTTCAAGGGCGAGCCTGTCTTTTTGGGTTCTTAGAAGACTTGACCCTGGCTAATGTTTCTGCCCTTTTGTTGAAGATTTTCATAAGATGGGTGCGTATACGAGGCTGTAATTTGAAGCCTTGCAGTGAATCTGAAGTTTTCAAATAAAAGTCTATAATTCGGGCTTCTGAGCGACTGCTGTGTTGCATCGTGTCCGCACTGGGGCTAGCTGAGTCGTGACTGTAGAGCTGGACCAAAGCGCTGAACTTGTGGCCTCCTTGGAGGCATCCAGCGCCCTCGCAGAAAGCACGCATCCACCTTGCTCCATGTGCAGGTCACCTGGGAACCACGTTCAGAGGCCACCGACGTTTAGAAATCTCATTTCTACATCTTGTCTTCATTTCGCGGGGGTGCATATCAGTAAGGTAGAGTGTGCTGTAGCTTGTTTTCCTCATTTTATTCTCCTTTGTCTCTGTCTCTGGCTTTGCGCATTGCTTCGTTTGATGCCGGTGAGCTCTCCGTTAGTTGATTTGTAAGTCGAGGACAGTATTTTCCTGTTAGCCTTGGCAGGCTGTTTAGGTGTCAGGACCCAAGCAAAATATTAAAAGGCTACAGAAAATGTTTTAGTGATCTGTGATGAATGCAAACATTCAGGCTTTGGTCTTGTAAAATGTTCACATAAGCGTTTGTAGTATTGGACGTTATTTGGGTTCTAGGCATTTCCAAGTTTAAGTTGTCAGCGTGATGGAATGATGTCCTTAATCCCTGGCCTTCTTAATGTGATGTGTTAAGTTATTAAAGCCTTAAAATTAAAACTGGCTCTTTGTTCTGTGGAAACAGCGATAGCTTACAGGTCTGTCAAAGCTGGCTTTGGTTTCTGACACCACACTTTTGGCTGGACGGATGGGGTTCAAATGCCTTGTGTCATGAGACACCAGCAATACTGATTTCCCTAAAACCATGTAGGGCTCTGTCTAAGTCTGACCCTGGGGGTCCTGGCAGAAAGTCTCGGTCCTCCCCACTGGAAGCATTTTTCTGCTTTTCCCCGTGGCTGATTTTGACGCAGATTATCACGCGTCCGGGCTATCCCTCCTTACTTTCCAGTTGTCCGTCGTGCTGGTGCGTGGCGGGCAGCCCCACCACGCTCACCTCTCCGGGATGGCCACGGAGCCGCAGCATAACCTGGGGTGGATGGGACCTTTGGATTTTTGCTTTGCTGTGTTTTATATTTGTCGTTTTCTTTTCAGACAGACATTGTCAACACCATGTGCGGATACAAAACAATTGACAAAGAGGTAAAGTAACCAGTATCCACCCCGTGATGGTGAAGGGTTGTGCTTTTCTGGATTCATTTTTGTCACGTACAAAATTGTCTTCTGCATACTTGAATCTACCAAAAAGTTAAAACAGCCGTTAAACTGATTTCATCTGGAATAACTTTGGGGTATATATATATATATATATATANAGTCTTCCATGATTTCTTGTTTGACATGTGCGAAGCTTTTCTTTCCAACGCCCCCCTCCCCTTACAGTAACTGCACAGCACAGATACTTCAATACTTTTAAATAGTGGCATGACTAAATTCAGTTTCTGTGCAGCCAATTTAGGACTAAAGACTTACGACTAAAGTACCCCTTACTGGGATATAAAATACTTGGAAACAACTTATTCCTGGAAGAGGAGGACTGCCCAGGCCGTGCTGGCCGCCAGGCTGCTCGTCCCTCTGGGGCGCAACGTGGCCTCCTTCTTTGGTTCTCCCCCTCAGGAATTACCCCAGTGACTCGGGAGTAGAGGTTGCTGGCTCATGTGGGCTAATTGCGGGGTGATTAAGTGCGGAAATCAGTAATTTGATCTGCCACAGTTCCCCACTCCTGGCTTTGCAGTGCTGGTGCAGGCAGTGGAATTGCTGTTGGCCCGAAAGCCCCTCTTCCCAGCTCATCTGGGGCACTCGCCACACAATGCCAGCTTCCGACGTTAGTTTTTTGGATTACCAGTTATCTTTACGAATGACCTGCCTTCATTTGGATTCATTGATTTATGGCTTAATCGCCTGAATGCTCCGGTCTGCCTCTAACAACACAAAGCAATGTGTGTTCCATGTGGTGTAAAATTAGAATCAGATGCATTTCTTTTGGGGAAGTGGTATAAAAAGAAGGTGCCTTTTTAGTTTTTGTTAACTTGCTCAGGTGTGGAACAGCTAAGAAACAGACTGAAGAATCAGTGATGGGGTCTCCACCAAATTCAGCGGGTTTGAAGAGGTGCGAAGGAGGACCCAGCTTGGCTCTGTGAATTCCGAATTGTCGTGTGTTGTTGTGTCGTGCTCCAGCGCGACTGCTGTGCGAATGACTGCTCTGTTACTTTGCAGCGCTTGAGTATTCAACACGTCATATACATCCGAGGGTGCACGAATGCGGTGCTTATTTGGTTTTTAGACAACTACAGCATCATGGCTGGCATTCTGCTCGGCATATTGTTACCCCAGGTAAGGAGAGGCCGGTGCGTGATCCGTTAATGGGAGTGCTTGTTTGTTGCTATGGTCTGCGAAATCCTGTTTGACTACATCTCATTTTTATTTAAATTTAACGCAACTGATAAGCTGAGATGGCGTTCCGGTGACTTAGCAGCGTTACTGTGATCCCTTGCAGCATTTGGTGGGTTGTTGGCGTTTAGTTTTGGAGTCCTCTCCTCGCCCTGTCTGTGCCCACTAGGACTTTGTAGCGCTGCGAGGCACAGGGCTGGTAAATATTTTGCCGTATCAGCTATTCACAAGCATGATCCATTTTTTTCCCCTATATGCAAAATCCCCATCAGAAGAATACCAACGTGAGATCCCGCCAGTATATGCACCACTTACGTGCCCACGTATCTGATGTGCGTATACGCGCTTTGTAAAAGCTGTGCTGTAGAAGTACGGATTAGCAGTGTGTGATCCCCTGCTCAGAGATGCGCCTTCGTTTTACAGTTCCTCGGGGTGCTGTTATCTTTGCTTTACATAACTCGAGTGGAAGATATCATAACTGAACACAAGCTTAGCGAAAGACTCTTTGAAGAAACGTGGCAGAGATCCGAACCCGAGTTCGCTGCGGCAGGCTGCTGCATGTGTTACCCTGGGTGACTTCGGAAACCTGAAATGCGGCTGAGAAAAAGCCAATCAACCCCTGCCGGTTTGTGCTGGCTTCTGTAGCTGTTACAGAGGCTGGGTGTAATTAACCAACTCTTGCTCCTTTTTGGTGTTTTTAAAAACAAAATACCAAAACCGGGGTCTGAATTCTCCCTACCCTGTGGTCTTAATATTTCTACTGCCCTTCAGTGTGTGTTGAGCTGTCACAAGACCCCTCAGCAGCGCGCTCCGGCTTGCTCCCAAGCGTTTGAAACGTGGACCAGGTAACCAACCCGCTGTGCCTACACCGCGAGTCGGCGGCGTGCCGATACCGCTGCGGCGCGGCCCCTCGGCGCGTGTGCCGCCAGGGACCACCAGAAGGGCTGCACGCTGATGCTGCTGTGGGACCACCGCTCCGCATCGCCTTTTTCTCCCTTTTCTTCCCCCTCCTCCTCATGGAAGTGCTAAAAAGAGGCAGAATCGCTGAGGGGAGCTGCCCGCTTGCCCCAAACTGAATGCTTCTGTGACGCTCCGTCCTGCTGCGACCGCGGGAAACGATTTTGGTGTCCTGAAGGGTGGGAGTGATGCTCCCCGTTACAGTTCCTGCTGTGTTCCCCAGGGTTTTGCTGCCTGCTCGAAGGCGGTCTTGTTGACAATTAAATCTTCTTGAATGATTGCTGAGTGATACGCGGTCAGGATGACTTCGTGCTGGGAAGACCTGAAGCTAGATTTCTGTCAACTGCCTTTGTATCTTGGTGTGTTGTATTTCATTGCTTGCCCTTTCAAACTTTGTTTTCTTACTGGTTGCGAATCAGGAGAGATTTCTTACCGATCTGAATGGTGAATATTAAACGCGTTTACTAGCTTTTTATGCTAACCTCGATCAATTTACTGACAATAATGGATGTGACGCCGAACACTTTCATTGCTCAGTCTTTTGTGCCTTTTAATAATGGGGCAAATGCCAATGTTGAATGAATCAGGTAATGCTCGATATACTTTTAATGCAATTTATTACCATCTGGCTTTTGTATAAATTTATGAGATGTTTGGGTCTTGTATGTACTGTAATTTTCCTCGTTAGTAAATTAACTAGGTGATTTTTTTTTTTTTTGGACTTCTATCTGTTGAAATGTTTCTGCATTTGATTCTTCTTGTCAAAATAAAAAATGTAAGTTTAAAAAAACCCACAAAGATGTTGTTTAAAATGACTTTTACATTCTTACCTAAGTAAAGCCTGTCTGTCAGACGCTGAAGCAAAAGGCAGAAATACCTCGAGCTGTGATTCTGGCTTGGCTGCTGACTTGCCTGCAGCCTTGGACAAAGTCCCTTAAATTCTGTGCCTTGCTTTCCTCTTGCAGTGAAACAGGGACGATGCGTGGGCAGCCACTGAGGGGTCTGGGTTTTGCTGTTGTTGCTTTGCCGTGAGCGTTTCTCTGCAGTGTTTCCAGCCAGACTTGCAGGAGAAACACGACGCTAATTGCTATGATCCTTCAAAGAACAATAATAATAATAAACGTGGTGAGAATAAAGTGTTTTTGGTTTACACCCTACTTTTGTAAATCTCTTCTTTTCTGATGCTCCGCTGAGCAACACAGAGAAATACCTCATGACATTCCTTCCTTGCTGCTTGTCTTCTGCTTTTCTTAATTTCCTCATCACAGGGACATTTTCTGTTTTCTCGGTGTCTACTGCTTAGAAACCAAGGATTCCTTCCTCTTCCAAGGATTTCTGGGGAAGTTTCATGCTTTTCCAGGTGCCAAGAAAAAGACTAACACAATTCTGTGCTGTTTATGAATGTGGCTGATGGTTGTTAGAGATCTCGCTGCGTTATCGAGTCCATCAGGGCAGCGTGAGGTTATTTCCTACACAGCACACTCTAGTGTTTGGTTGGGGATTTGACTGCTCCACGCCATTGTCAGCTAAATTTTTCTGCTCCCTGTCCTGTGTAATGCATTTTGGTAAGGTAAGAAGCAAGGCGTTTTCAGGGTGGATTTGTGTACAAAGAGTGAAAGGGGAAAAAGAAAAGGAGGGTGCAGCGTGGAAGGATGAAGCCGGCTGCTGGTGGAGGATAGGAAGAGGCTGTGCTGGAGCCAAAATTTGCCTGCTGTGGGAAGCGGGCTGAGAACACGGGTCCAGAGAGCATCAAGAGCTGAGGAGTGGTCAGAAGCAGAGCTGTGCCCTGGCCTTTATCAAGAGGGGAACAACGCCTGGGTTTGAGGTGACAGGAGCGCTGTGCTGAATTTGGAAGGAGGGAATGACAAAGGATTTTTTTTTTTTTAACTTATCATGTCTTTTAGGTGTCACGGTGATTTGAAGGACAAGATATCCAGGAGAGCAGGAGGTGGCAGAAGAGTGGTTAAATTTTGGGTGGTTTAAATGGAATAGGGCGAATATCTGGGGACACCAGGGAGCTGTTCTCCTTGAAGAAGGAAATTTGTGGGATGTGCCAAATTTTGGACCATCCCAAATTCTCTGTAACAGAGTTTGAGAGTGGGGTTTACCAGGCAATCGTGGACTAAATGTGTGTGACTTTTTGATGTTAAAAGTTACCATATTCTGTTTAATAAATATTCGTTTCAAATTCTGTTGATGCTTCCCGTCCTCTTAGACTTGAGGAAGTTAACTCTCGACTTCACAGTCCCGTAGTGACCGGAGGAAGGACGATGCCGATCCGAGGGTGGCTGGAGTCTGCTGATGGGACAGGACACAGCGCGTCTCTGCCCACCCGTGCAGGGCTACGACCGTGACGGAGGGCTCAATTTGCTCTTAGAGGCTCGGCCCTTCTCCATGTGCCACACTGATGTCCTGTCAGTAGGTAGATTGGCTTCCGAAGAGGTCTGTAGCACGCATGAGGGGTCGTGTGCTCACGCACAGCCTGGGGTTGCGCAGGGGACCTGGTGCGGCGCTGGGGCCGCAGCTCCTCTCCTGCTGGAGCTCCATGGGTATCAGCGACCCAATTGCCAGCATCTTTTTAAATATGCCTGTGCTTGTCCTAGTGTCATTTTGCGTTAGGCTGTAAGTGAAAACTGCTGTGGCCACGTTCATGAAGATCATCTGGGCTCTTCCCAGAAAGCTGGCGTGGAAGCTGAACCACTCCTTGCAGATGCATCCCCAACCTGCTTTTAAAAATGCTCCTTGCATGCTAAGGCAGATACAACTCTGCAACATCCCAGAACTGTTGTTTTTGTGATTTACACGATGAAAATATATAATTAGTGCAGCTCTGGCTGGGAGGAGAAATGCCGACAGCTCCCCCTCTAGCGGTGCGGATATGTCACGGCACAAGAAATAATATATCTGTATTTCTGCCCACCCAGCTCCCCGCGGTCATCTCAGGCTCTGCTGTGCCGGGGAGATCAGCTCAACAGAGCACGCTGGTGGCACACGAGGTTGCTTTGATTTTTGTCTCCATCATTTGTGTTTAGACCTTCCTGGGGAGGAGGGTGCGTGGGGAGAGAAGGGGACACCTTCCTCTCTGGTGCTGTGAGCAAGTGTCTGACTTGTTACGATTACATTCGGCCCCTCATCCTGCTTCAACTGACTCAGCCCTGGTCTGTTCTCGCACTAGGGATGAAAATGCTGCCCCAGGTCTTGTCCTGAAGTCTGTCTTTGCAGCTGTAAGGGCTGAAGTTTTGCCTCGTGACGGTGACGAGAGCCGCCTGCAAATGCAGTTGTTGAATCCCTGTAGGAAACTCGGCGTCCTGCCTGTTTCCCGCGGGCCCCTTGACGGAGCAACCTGTCCTTCCACGAGCAGCTTTCGTTCGTTGACGAAGAGGTTACAGGTAGGTAGGGTGCGTGTGACTCGCTCGTGCGGTGACCACTTGCAGCTTGGAGATGGAGCAGCAGCTGCTGGAAGGGGTGGCCCCTGCTGGGGATGTGCTGGGAGCGGGACGAAGCAGGGAGGGGGTCTGCGGGATGCAGGGCGGATGGGGACGCTTTGCCCGGGGAAGCACCGGAGCTGGGGAGCCCGTGGGTGCCAGCACCGGCTGAGCGAGTGGTTTGCTGCTCCTCTCCTGTGTAGCTGCTGCACCCCACGATGAGCACCCCGGGGAGCTGAGTGTCACTGGGCTCCGTGCTGGGCCAGCTGGGAGTGCCCGCATCCGACGGGCTGTTCCTTAAGGAGAGCAATTACTGGTGGGTCGCAGGGTGCTGGGACGCGCGCTGGAGGGAAGGAGCTGGGGAGAGAGCGGGCTGGGGCTGCGAGGGTGGATGTGGCTGCAAGACCGGTGCTTGACAGAGGAAGGGGCTCTTTGGGAAGGAGCTGATGGACCCCAGAGCTACGTGCAGGCGCTGGCAAGGTGGTTGAGCTGTAGGAGGATATTGGCCATTGGAGAAGCTCACATGCAGGGCTTTGAAGATGATGTTTTTTTCAGTACAAGTGGGTTTTCCTCCCCATCTGTCCCAGTGCGGGTGTGAGGCACTGTCCGGCCCCGTGCCATGCTCCTTTGCTGGAGACGCTGAGCAGGAATTCAAGGGGCTTCCCGCTGCTGCTCAGAAACGCGCCTGCACCGGAGGCGCAGCGTGAGGCTCGGCTGCAGGCTGCGGCGAGCCGGGGAAGCGCTGTGCTACCCGGTCCTCTGGGGGAACAGCCAAGTGCTGGACAGGCCGAAGGTGCAGGGAAGGAACGAAGATGTGAGCTCTGGAAGCCTCAGCCTTTGCCCCGCTTCCCATGTGGCCGCTGTTGCCTTTCTACCACCCGATCTCCTGGCTGCTCCCACATCCCGTATTTCCCCTGACAGGAAGCATGGTGCCATGGCAAAGCCCGGACGTGGAGATGACGACTTTCACTCCCTTGGCTTGCTGCAGCTCAGAGCTACCCCAGGCTGGACGTGGCTTCGCTGGCTCATTTTGCTCGTGAAACAGCAGCACTAAACACGGCACGGAACACGCCTGCCCGTGCAGATGCTGCTCGCAGCCCTCCCAGGGCCGGCTCCATAGGCTCAAGGGGACAAAGGGCCGGGGACGGATGGGAGGCGGCTTTTGAGCCGCACAGCGAAAACGGCCCCGCGGGGCGCAAGCGGACCCATTTCCCAGAAGTGAAAGGTGAGGCCAGCGGTGCCGCACCTCGCGCTGCCTTTTCAACCCTGGCACCCCATGAACGGGGAAGGATGCGGCCCTGCTGCCCCCAGCCTGGCGGCAGCGGCACGCCAGCCCCGATTATTGTTGGGTGTCGAAAAAGACATTGAAAAGAAAGGAGGAGAGCTGTGAAGAGGGTCACTTTAGTGGCTCTTTCATTTATTTTTTTTCCCCCGAGAAGGAAGTTAGAAAAGCAGAGCCCTCAAAGCCGCATTGAAAGGGTGACAGAGACGGGATAATGCGTAAGACTGAGGGAAGGAATCTCAGAGCACTCGCCACGGTGTTTTAATGATCTGTTAACAATTACCCCTTTCAGGGGAGAACATATGGTAGATGGTTTGCTTTAAAAAAAAAAAAAAAAGGACAAAAAAGAGAAAAAAGAAATTGCTTCAGAAACTTAAATGATGTTGGGAAAATGGTGGGGATTGCTGCAAAGAGCTGAGGGAGGGAGGGGCATCCCTGTGCTGAGCACGGGGCCTTTTTCGGAGCCCGGGACCCCCGAACTGCTCTGCAGGGTGGGCTGGGGCCGGCGCTGCTCCTCCCAGCTGCGAACACCCACCCGTGGGTGCCCCGTGGGACCGAGCCCACCTCTGTCCCCTGGGGGGGACGCCAGCGCAGGGGGGCAGCCCGTGAGGTGGTTTTGTGCCGCATCACTGAATCTGAAGAAGAGCCAGAAGAAGCCACGACAGGTTTAGAGAAATGTGGCAGCGCAGGAAATTGCTCGTGGAAAGGTGCTGATAAAATGTAGGAAGCTTCACTGGCCCAAGCAGCACCTCCCCCCTGCACGTTTGCTGGCGAAGCCGTGTCTGAAAAGGCTGCTGGGACCCCGAGACGTGTGTATGTGGGGGGGGAAGGCAGCCCCAAGGTCCCCAAGGCCAGCGATGGGCTGGGGCCAAAGACTGGAGCCCAGCGCGGGGCCGCGGCTGCAGCCTCAGCCGGCGGGAGGGGCGGTTTCCCACGCTCAGCCCGTGCGTCCTAAAACTTTTCCCGATGCCCCGTGCAGGCTCCTCCGCGCGGGATGACCCAGCTCAGGCCATTGCACAGGTTCAGTGGATGATGCAGTGCAAACATCACGGGGCTGCTGGCGACAGTCTCTGTCCTGGAGGGGCTTGGCAGGGCCATTTCCTTGATCTCTGCAGCCCATGGTCCCGTCCCACCCCATCCCTGCTCAGGCCCACGGGCCGCCGGCTCCGGTTCAAGCCCGCCTGCCCAGGCATGGCCAGCAATGAGCCCCAGGTCCCTCCCTGCGGCTGGGGGTCACCTAGCTGCGCAAATTGCTAAAATAATCCAGGTCCAGCCAGGTGAGTGAGCATTTTGAGGTTTTCCTGCCGTTACTTGCCGTGAAATCAGTGCCTTTCACTGTCACATCTTTTTGGCATGAGGTTAGATCGTGGCTTGCTACGACTGCGTCGTCAAGGACTGATACGGGTTGGGTGCAACTTCTCTTTCAGAGCTGGGTTGTGGTAAAATTCTGCATCATGATTGCACAGTGCTTTAGCTGAAAATATCCAGATTTCTTTTTCTTTCTGTTGCAAATACATCATTTCTCATTGAGATACAGCGAGGCTGCTCGCTCACCTTCCCGGAGCTGTCGTTTCGCCTTTCTGTGCTCTCCATCCCTTCGAAGCATCAGGCTTCCCACGGCACAGCCATGTTCCTTGGGGGAGAAGGCAGCATCCGTGGGGATGGTGACGTGCAGGGAGGCTGAGGCTGAGCATCTTCTCTGCAGGCTGGATGTCCTGGCATGGGCCGGGCTCACCAGATCCACTGCACACCTCATCCCGGGGCAGAAAATGTTCCCTTTTCTCTGGGAATAGCTTTGTCTCCTCCTGGACCTGGGAGCGAGGTGAGGAGAGATGCTTTGTCCTGAGCAGCAGGGTGAGAAGGAACAGAGGAGGGAGATGGAAGCGGCAGGGCTGGCGGTTGGCACTGCTTGCTCTGGTGCCTTCTGAAGTGGTCAAAGTTTGGCCAGTGGAGCCTCCAAATCAGAGAGGAAAGCCTGTCTCCGGTTATTTTTGGCAGTGGGGAAGCCCTGTCCGTGTGTTTGATGGGCAGCTGGTGGGACAAAGAGCTGAAGAGCGTCCCAAGCTGCACAGATTATAACCCCGTTGTGCATCGATGTGCCAGAGGTTGGATTTTGCCCCTGCGGGACAGGAGTGCTGCTCAGGGAGCTGGCAGTCTGAGGTCAGCGCAGCCACGGTGGCCGGAGGTTGATGCAAACAAATCCTGACGCCTCGTCTGCGCGTTGTGCTGGGACCGCCGACCGGTTCAAGGACAGACGTGCGCTTGAGCGCCCATTGAGTCCTCCAAGGTGCTTCTCGTGGCCGCTGGGGGAATGCTGCGTTGGTGGCTTCTGCGAGACCTCGCCAGAAGCTGGTTGTAAAGCTTAGACACACTTGGAAAACCCAAAAGAGAGGAAGTGCTGCCGCTGTAACCCGTCCCTATGACCGGGCTGGGACCTGGGCGGACGGAGAAACCCTCTTGCTGCGGGTGAAACAGCCCGGGGCCACAGCCGCTCGCCACAAAGCGGAGAGGGGAGCAAACTTTGGAGAAGTGGGAATGGCAGAGAGGTGAGGACCGTGCTTCCCTGCCCGGGCAGGCCCCCCGAGGCTGGGTGAACGCCTCAACGTGACGGGTCTCACAGCATCCACCTGCGGGCAGCACCGACCGCTGTCCCACTCTGCCCGTAGTGTGCTTGGTGTTGGGTCCCTCTCTTTCCTTTCTGTGGTATTTCCTTTTCTTCCCCATCTCCTATCCGGCGATAATCCAGGTTTTTGAATGCCTGTGCATCTACTCTGACCCAAAACATGTCTCAGCGTCGGAAGAGCTGCCTGCCCCTGCAACCTCATGCAGCCGTCTCCTGGCAGGCTGCGTTTTAGGGGCACGGAAGCACGGAGAGAGGCTTGCTGTGGAGCAGGACCGCACGCTGCAAGCCCTTGGGTTTTCCTTCCCCGTGCACTCCCAGCTCTTCTCCTCTTCTGGCACGGCCGCAGCCTGGTCACGGAGGGGACCGCTATTTGCCGCTGGTGGCCGTGTCCTGCTGCGGTCGTGCCGGTGCCACCCACGGCAGGAAGGAGCCCTAACCCCGGGGGGTGCTGCTCCTGGCAAAGCCCCTTCTGCGGCGGGGGGCTTGCTGTGCCTTCGGGCCGAGGGGCAGCCGGGGGGGCCACCCTTTCCCGCAGCCCCGGCCGCCCGCGGATCTTCCCCGTGTGCCGCTCCCCGGCCGCGGAAGGCAGCGCGGGCGGCAGGCTCACGGCGGCGGGGCGGCCCCGCCGCGCTTTTCCCGAGCACCCACCTCCGGGGGCTGCGTGCTCAGCGCTGCCCGGCTCCCCAGGGAGTTCCCGGGGGGCCCCGGCCGTGCGCCCCGTCGGGCGGCGGGGGGCCGCGCCCCCCGCCCCCTCCCCCTCTTTCTTCTCTGGCTTT